>JACBKR010002795.1:0-33038 GCA_014218235.1 Colocasia esculenta | reverse complement strand
TGTAGTGTCTGGTTGTCAAAGCTCAGGCCACTCCGACCTAGAGCTCGGCGTCCTCGCGCGCCCCATCAGTCCTTAAGGGGTCAACGGACAAATAAGGTAACCACCAAGACTCGCGGAACCACCAATCACGGCCATTAAGGCCACGATCTCAGCGATCAGACCTACAGGTGGCAACCACGATCATCGCAACTCAGCAGATGCAACGGCACCCAATCCGGCGGGAATCTCGGTAACTCCCAGTGAGATTGGCGGCTCGTCCAGCTCACACGTACGTGTCCTAACACTATATAAATGGTAGACACTCCACAGGCCAAGGTACGCTATTCTCCCCCCACGCTACGCCATTCTGCTCGGTTAGCAACTGACTTGAGCGTCGAGTGTCTCCCCGCCGAGCCCACTCGGCGGGCTTTGCAGGTCAGGTCGGGACGTCGGAGCAGCGTCACACATCGGCAAAGCACGCCTCAAAGGGATCCATCGGCTTGGTCGTCTCGGCTCCGTCTGGCGAGAAGCGCCTCAACGGTTGCCTCGGCTGGAGCCGAGCTATGTTACTATAACAGTAACTCTTTCCAAATCACTTTTTGAGTTAACTCTAAGTTAAATAAAATTAACTCATTACCAAAGTATATCTGGCTTTATGGTTTTTAGAGAATGAATAATATTTTATGTCAATATTTTTTATGTAAATATAATTATCACACTCATATAGAGGGCGAGTTCTACACGATCGTCATGGCCGTAGAACCTATTTACAAATCTCAATTAGAAATCTCTCTCTCTCTCTCTCTCTCATTGCATACTCTATCAGCTTGTTTTGGTCCCCTTCTCGAGTTGAGCGTTAAGGAGAATTGGCTCTAAAAATAACTCCTCTCGAACTTGACTTCCTGTAAGTCGTATATATTGTGGTCGACAGTAACACCCAAGCATCAAACAACTTTGGCCTCCTCTCCGTAATCAATTTGAGTTAATCCTCACCTCGGTCCACAATGACTCTTGTGAGTTCGAGATCGACTTCATCAGATATTCTTATTTAGTAAAATACAAATTAAAAATTTAGAAGTTTGATGGTTGTTTCCATTTATCCTCAAACTTTTTCCCATTTCTCAAAAATATGATGTTGCTGTTTAGTCTAGAGAAAAGTTTAGTGTATTTTCATATTGCACTTAAAGTGCAATATGACTAGGCACTCATCTCATGTGACACCTAAATATTGGGTTGCCACTTTATCACCCCCTGTGAGTGGTGCCATATGAGATGAGTGCCTAATCATATTACACTTAAGTGAAATAGAAAAGTGCACTAAACTTTCTCTTATGTCACATAACTAGACTGATATCTGAGTAATCAGCAAATTACGTACGTGCATGCTAAGTTTGGCCATTGATGCACAGAGATCTGTCCCCATCGACAGCAGTAAATATATAAGTTGCCAACTAGTTTATAATTAGATCTTGAAGGCTATATATATATATATATATTATATATATTATGCTAGTAAATCATAGCTTCATCGAGGGGAAGTACCATTGTAAAAAAAAAAAAAAAAATCGAGAGGGGAAGTAAGTTATGGTGGAAAAAAAATCAGCTAGCTTGTTTGTAGTTAGAACCTTCCTATTTTGTATCGATCGCATTCTACGGAAAAAAAGATTAAAAATACATCTTGATATAGTGCCTAAAGAATAGGGGTGTCAATTAGACCGGGTCGGCCCAGAGACTCGGAAGTCCGGCCCGGTTTTAACTGGATTTGGGCTGAAAAAATGAGTCCGTTAAATTTTTTAGGCCCGACCCGGAAAAAATAGGGCCGAGCTTGGACTTGTGAGGCCGGCTCGGTCTGCTCGCCGGCTCGAAAAATATAAAATAATTTATATTAAATATAAATTTTATATTTATAAAAAAATTATATATATTTTTTCTACAATAAAATCTACTCAAAAATATAATTTTTACAAGTAATGTTAATTAGATAAGTAAAATATATATTATTTTTATAGATATATTATAGTAGATATATTAAAATTATATTTATATAAATAAAATAATATTTTTCTTATTTTTTCGGTCGGGTTGGATTTTTCTGAGCTTTTTCTGGGCCGGACCAGGCCACCCATATCGGACCTACCCCGAACCTGGACCGGATCCGAGCGGCTTTTAAAAAATCAGACCTGAGCCGGGTCTAGTAAGAGAACCGGCCAAGCCCGACCCATTAACACCCCTACTAAAGATATTAGAAATGAAAATAAAACGTAACTTTAATAAAATTGCTGCATGAGTTTGACAGATACCCAACCGCTTGATCCTTGTATTTAATCATTCAGATAAACATCAAAGTCAATACAAGTGACAAAACTGCAAAGAGTATGACAGACCACCTAATTGTACGACGTCGTTTACAACGAGGAATGTTGTTTGCTATTCGGGTACAGAAGAAACAATGTTCTTTTTTTGGGGGGGGGGGGGGGGATTTGATTAAAATAATTTTATTTTAATAAATATTTATTCATATATTTATAAAATTATATCTCTTTTTTACCATGTGTGTATTAAAATAGATTAAAATAAATAAAAAATAATTTTAAAAATCTTTTCAATCGATTCTCTCGATCTATTTTGATACCAAACAACTCTGATTCTCGATCAACAACTCTTAATTCTCGATCTATCTCGATACCAAAGAACTCTCCAGAGAGATTTACCCCTCTTTTCCGACCAGGGGTCCTCCTCCTTCACCTTTCGCCATCGCCATTTCGTTGTACCTTGAGAGGTTATCTGACATGGGGTGGGGGCGCTTTCATCGGGATCGAATCGGATGGCACCGGACTTTTCCAGTGACGGATGTCATTAGCTATTAATAAAAAAAAAAAAAAAAACTTCCTCCACATTTGTCACTGTATGAAAGTGTTGGCCGTGGACGTGCTTATTCTCGTTGTGTTGCTTCCGGGCGTTGGCTAGTCCCCACTTCCGGCATGTATGATGTTTCGGGGGTATTTGGGTGTTGTGCCCTGATGTATGAACTAAAGGGTCCTCTCTATTTGGCCTCTTGTGTTAGCGCCATTTTTACCTCCGCTTATCTGCTGTATACTCTTCACAGGTTCCTTGTTGCGTATGATGCAGGGAAAGGCTTTTGCGTATGTCTCCTCTTATATCCCTCGTACTTGTCTTGTTCAATGAAATAAAGAGAGAAAGAAAGAGAGGGAGCCAACGAGCAGGGGGAGAGAGTGATAGAAATAGCACTCAAGAGGAGAGAGAGAGAGAGAGAGAGCGCATGAGGGGGAGAGAGAGAAAGAGCGGCTGGGGGAGGGAGAGAGAGAGAGCAGGGAAGAGTGGAGAGAGAGAGAGAGAGATCACCTAGATAAAATGATTGGATCCTCACATTTGATATACATTGAATAAAAAATATGCATTGAACATTTTACACTTAGAAACCTTCTCATCACACAAAAGAACTTATAGCCAATCCATCGTCCAAGTCAATAGAGAGTTTTATTTTATTTTATTTTTTGACAGATAACGGGAGCATGGAGCTCCGTTCATTAAGTGTAGATGATTACATATATAAACGAGTATATGGGAGAAGACTCTCAAACCACATAACAACATAGAAAGACCATAGAAGGTCATGTACGAGTCCATCTAGGGCGAGATAGATACATAATCTTTACAAACAAAGTATATTCTTTCTAGCCAAGACACGAGATCAGACACCTTCGAGCAAAGATCCCACAGTGCCGGAGAGATGCCGAGGCGAATCCTGGTGCTGGAGGAGTGCTGCCTCAAATTTATGTAGAACCGGTGATGATAGCTCGGAAAATGCACCTCCCATTAAGAAGCACGGAAGATCCCCACACCACGAGCTAACTCTAACACTCTGTGACCCCAGATAAAAGGGTTCAAGTAACTGAACAACTGGATCACTCCTCAGAGCCTCGACAACAACATAGGCAAGTTGAATGCGAGAGAACCTGTGGAGGCCAAAAAAGAACCTGAAGTAGGGTGAGCAACAAAAGCAACAAAAGAAAAACACCAAGCAAAGAGGGAGAACTCAATCTCCTTGAACAAAAGGTGCTGGCCTTAAGGATAGTAAACATGGTAGATCACGGTAGATACAAAGACTAGGATGGGGGATTTGGGGAGTAGAGGAAGCAGGGTTTTGGGGGGTGGGGGGGGGGAGGGGAGGTGATACGGAGAAAGAGAGGGAAAAAGGTCGGATGGACCTGATCATCAACAAAAGAACTAAGATAGACATATCCCAAAATATGAGGTGGGAAAGAAGAGACAGGAGAATCGTGATGAAACGGTGAAGGAGACGAGGCACCGAGGGGAAGCAAGGAAGACCAGCCACAAAGGGCAAAAAGAAACCCTAGAAGAAAAAGAAGAGGCAGTGAGGGAAGGAAGAAAAAAAGGGGGGGGTTGAGAGGTGGGTTAAGGTAGGGAAGGGTGGTGGGGGGAGGGGGGTGCGGAGGAGGAAAATAGGAAAAAAAATGGAGAAAAGGGGGGGAGAGAGAGAGAGCGAGAGAGAGAGGAGAGAGAGAGAGGAGAGAGAGGAGAGAGAGAGACTGATCTGGATAAAAAAAACATAGGGATAGAGTAGAATGAAAAACATAAGGGAAGGAGGTGAGGGTGGCAGAGTAAGAACATGGATGGAAGTGAAGGAAACGACTATAGAAGCTTTAGCAATAAAAGGGAGAAAATGAAAATAGAGAGGAAAGGATGACAAGAACGAAGAAGGAAGCAAAGGAGGAAGAAGGGGGCGGGGTGGGGGGAGTGCCTAAGATGACGTTCCCCCACCCCACAAACCACCTCGCATAGCGGTGATGAGTTTATCGACGAGATCGACAATGCGTCCGCCGAAAATCGGTGATGGAACGGTGACAAAGACGATGGCAAGAACTGTTCTAACAATGACATGGCCTTCAACAAAGGAGCATAGAAAGACTCACAAAACCCTAAGAATGATACGACAAGAAGAAGACGATGAGGCGAACATTTTCTCAAAGTTTCTCTTCCATAAAAATCTAGAGAGTTTATAGCCACCATCAAAATCGAATCGAAATACAATAAATAGGTCTGGTTACACAAAGAGTCTTCAAACTATATAAAAGTTTATAAGTCACCACATGGCCTCAAGGTTACACACATAGCTATTTAACGTCCAGATAAAAAAGAGTGATGATAGACTATTTATATATATGTTATTTATATATATATTTTTTATTTGGATAAGTTTAATTAATTAGTGATAGTTAAATTAATGAGATAATTTTAATAAGATGTGATGTAATATTAATAGGACTGTAAATGAATCAATATACTCAACAAGTAATTCGAATTCGACTCGGATATTACTCGAATTCGGCTCGTTAATAAAGTAAACGAATCAATGTCAAACAAAAATCTAATATTGTTTCATAAATGAGTCGAGCATGAGCAAGGTCTACTCAGCTCGTTTAACCTTGTGAACAAGACTTATAATTTTTTAATTATAAAAATTATGAATATAGTTTTTAATATTTTAATATTAAAAAAAAATTAATTAGAGGTCATTGTAAGAGGATTTGGCTTTAATTATTGTTCTTGTTAGAAGATCAGAAGTCCCTAGTCCTTTCTTTTTGTGTTGTTCATTTCTAGTTCCTACTTTAATTTCTCATCATTTTGAGTCTTGGGAGATGAGTCATCCTTTTAGCATCAATTTTTTCTTACTTTACCCTTCTTTCTTTTGGTTTTTCCCTATGTAGACTTACATTCATTACAACAAGTTTTGATACCACTTGCAGTAAATTTTGATATCACTTACAGTAAGTCTTCATATCACTTACAATAAATCTTCACATCACTTATAGTAAGCTTTGATATCACTTATAGTAAGTTTTCGTTTCACTTACAGTAAGCCTTTGATATCACTTACAGTAAGTTTTCGTATCACTTACAGTAAGTCTTTGATATCACTTATAGTAAGTCTTCGATATCACTTACAGTAAGTCTATATATTGCTTACATTAAGTCTTCATATCACTTACAGTAAGTCTTGATATCAGTTATTACCTACAACTATAAGCGTTTAGAAGACAAAAACCTCTATTTGTTTATGAGTGCTAGGATTCAACCTAGGTCTCTATAAACTCAATATGGGATACCCTTACCACTAAATTACAACACACTTGTGTTACAATATAACATCTATTATATTTCACTAAGTATAATATCACTTACGGCAAACATACACATCATTTATAGTATATGTAAACTCAATTACAGTAAACGTTATTCTCTATTAAATATATGTTTATTCTCTATTATAGTCTATGTTAAGTCTCGTTACAATAAATATTATTCCCTGTTACAATATACATTAAGTTCTGTTACATAATAACATATATTAATGTATGTTATTCTATAGGTTAATGAATATTGTAATAGAGCTTAATATACATTAACCTATATTATTGTTAAAGAACATACATTAACCTATATTATTATTAAAGAATAACATAGGTTAAATGTATTGTATAACAAAGCTTAATGTATAACATATGTTAATGTATGTTAATGTATTATATGTTAACAAATGTTCTGTAACATAATATAGGTTAATGTATGTTTTAATGTAGGTTAATGATATTAAGCTCTGGTACAAATATATTAACCTACATAATAACATATGTTAATGTATATTGTATAACAGAGCTTAATATATAACATAAGTTAATGTATGTTAATTACACATGTTATTCTGTAACAATAATATAGGTTAATGTATATTAACGTGTATTAAGCTTTGTTACAATATCATTACCCTATGTATTTTGTAACAAAATTAATAATATTGTAACAGATAATTATGATATTTACTATAACAAGACTTAACATAGGTTGTAATAGAAAATAAAGATATATTGTAATAGAGAATTACGTTTACTAAAATAGATGATAATATTTACTGTAACAGAACTTAATGTATACTATAACAAGAATAATATTTACTGTAACGAGGCTTAACATAGACTATAATAGAGAATAAATATATATTGTATAGAGAGAAAAACATTATTGTAATCGAGTTTAACATACTATAAGTGATGTCAAGACTTACTATAAATGATGTGTATTTATTGTAAGTGATATCAATATTTAAGAAATATAATAGATGTTATATTGTAACACAAGTGTGGTTGTGCTTAGTGGTAATGATATCTTATGTTGAGTTTGTAGAGACCTAAGTTCGAATCTTAGCACTCACAAACAAATAGAGTTTTTTTGTTTTCTAAAAACTTATAGCTGTAGGCTGTATTTGATACCAAGACTTACTGTAAGTGATATGAAGGCTTACTGTAAGCGATATATAGATTTGCTGTAAGTGATATCAAATGCTTACTGTAAATGAAATAAAGATTTACTGTAAGTAATATTAAAGGTTTACTATAAGTGATATGAAGTCTTACTGTAAGTAATATGAAGACTTACTGTAAGTGATATATAAACTTACTGTAAGTGATATCAAAGTTTACTGTAAGCGATTATACACTGACTGTAATGAATGTAAGTCTACATAGGAAAGATCAGAAGAAAAAAAGGTAAAATAGGAAAACGTTGATGTTAAATGATGACTAATCTCCCAAGACTCATAAATGCTCAGAAACTAAAAGTAGAGACTAGAAATTAAACAATACAAAAAAAAAGACTATATGACTTCTGGTCTTTTGACATGGACTATAAATTAAGTCAACCCTCCGACAAGGATCTCTAATTAATTTTTCCTAAATATTATACTAAAATAGTTAAGTAATTAACTTATGAAGGCTCTTGAGATATGAGCTTGAAATAAGATAGATTTGAATCTTATAAACTATTAGTTTTTTACTTATAAATTAGATTGGACTTATATATATATATATATTCATAAATTAAACGGCTCGTTAAAATACTCGTTAAAGATTCGAACTTGAAAATATTTAAATGAATCAAGCTTGAACAACTATTTTCAATACTCTATAGTTCGAGCTCAATTAAAAAGCAACGAATAGGTTTGAGCAGCATAATACTCGGCTCGATTCGTTTACACCTCTAGTAATAAGGTATATATATAGAGTTATTACCCTTTTATCCCTATTTTGACAACAAAAATACACCATTTATCCCTGCATAGGGTGAGAATATACGATCGTTTAGAGTGAAAGTACAATAATTAATGAGTTATCACTAAGGATAACTAATTTTATCCTCCTTCATGGGAGGGATAAGTTATCACCTCTTTAACATCCATTTATCCTAAATAACTTTTATCATCTACTGTTAAATTAAATAGATTTTCAACTATTTTTTTACTTAACACTAGTGCTAAATAGGGGATAAGTCAGCCTATCTCATTATTAAAGCATCCCATAGTCTCCAAATTACTCAAATAATCTCTTGGTTATACACATAACCTCCATATTATACACAAGTCACCAGATTACACATATAATCTCAATTACACATAATATTTTGATGATACTTATCAAAAAAATAGTTTCTTGTTTGTACAAATAACCTCTAAATTACACACATAATCTCTCTCTCTCTCCTCCTAGCACTCTCTAGATCTCTTTCTCCCCCCTTAGGTTGTCTCTCTCCCCATGCTCTCTCTCTTTCTCTCTCTCCCCTAGGATGGCTGGCTCCCTCCCTTCTCTCTCTCTCTCTCTCTCTCTCTCTCTCTCTCTCTCTCTATCTATATATATATATATATGACAAGTTTGCACACATGGTAGAAAAGAGACATACTTTTATAAATATTTTTAAATGTCATATATTTGAATAAAAATTTATTAAAGTAAAATTATTTTAATAAAATTCTGTTCTCTTTTTCAAGACTATGAGGTGTTGATTGGCATGTTATATTATGATCGAGAGCTAGAATATTGTATATATCAAATTTTTTTATAATTTGGCATTCACGCATTCACTTAACATACATACACTGACTTCATGGATGCGGCATGGACGAGGGAAGAAAGAAGGGAAAAGGGAAGCCGTTTAGGAGGAAGAAGATATGGGCAATCATCTCAGCCCAAGGGGAATGAGGAAAAGGCGATCAACTCAACCATAGTTAGGGTAAACAAAACTCCATCATATTTTTCATTGTTCTTTAAAAGAGAGGATACAAGCTTATTTATAGTCTCCTAAAGAAACCCTACCCTACATCACCAAATGACCTAAATACCCCTTATTCAAAGCAACTAACAAACTTAAACCTAAAAGTTTAAAATAAAACATTACATCAATTGGGCCTCTAATGAGCCAAATAAAATATAAACTGGACTTTTGACTTTGGTTCTGCAGCTTCTCATTTCTCATCATTCTCCCTTGGTTCATGAAAACTCATCCTCGAGTTTTGAAGTGTGGCAATATCCATGAAGAGATGAGGGAAGTAACAAATGCAAAATACATCGCTAGAGTATTTTGATCAATCATGCAGAGAAGAACTGTGCCTCGAGGTGGAGAGTGCACAACAATATTGCTCCATATATGATCAAAATCTTGCAAACTGAAGGCATTTGGAATGGTCTTCGGCTGATCAACCCCATCTTGAAATATCTCTTCCATCGTTGACTCATGCTTCTCAATGAAGGGGTCTTCATTTGCTGCTGACATTTCGGATCCAACTCTCTCATTTGATTTTCATACTCCTCCTCAAGTGTTAAGTTCGGTTCATAGACATCTTCCTCTCTGTTTTGACATTCGTGAACTTGTTGTACACTGCATGCTTTGTAAGCTAATGATGATCATAGACTCGAAAAGACATGTTGTAACCCTCTGAATGTATAATACAAGATCTTGCTTGGTGGTCAACCACAATGTGACGTTCGTCCATCCATACTTGATCAAAAGATATTTTTGATCCATTGGGTGTAACTGTACATCAAGAAAAGTCATAATATATCTATAGGATTTTGACGTCTTATGGCATTTGAAATGATGAAAGAACTAAATGTGCACTTGATCTCCTGAAAAAACTAATATAATAGGAATGAGATAAAGAATCTACTATAGATTGAGGAACGGAATTATCCAATAAATTTCTCGTGAGTGTCACCATAGTTGCAAAGAATAGAAGAAAAGTTAGTGCACTTAAGTTTTGCACTTTGCACTTGTACTTCTCCTTTTTCATTGGCCAATGGAAAAATGACATAATACACATATCCAATGAGAAGTAAGAATAACAAGTGTAAAGTGCAAAACTCAAGTGCACTAAATTTTCCCAAGAATCAGATAATTCGACTTCAATAGTGATACACATGCTGGAGGCAACGAAACTGTCAGCCTGAGTTGCATCTGATCCTCAAATGACATTGTTTACAAGTGGAGTGACTTGAGATGTCTGCACAGTACAGGCAACGAGGGCACTGGTTCCCACTAGTGTTAGAGGGGTGACGGTGTGCGGGCCTCCGCAGGTGCTATGTGGTGCCTACACGACTGAATCGCTAGGCAGTGGCGCATGGACTTGTGATGCAGGGGTGTTTGTGTGAGCGGGCGGCAGTGTGAGACCTTGATGACGGACGAGGGGCAGGAGGCCACGTGCCGCATGGCGCCTTGGACTGTCACATGGCTGAAGCATTGCATGCATGCGCAGGGCAGTGAGTAGGTGGCAGCATGGCGCCTACATGAGCGAAAAATTGAGCCCAGGCTAAGAGTGTCTTGCGTGGGTACTTTAGACGAGGGGGGGGGGGGGGCAGGCTGACGGCTGTGCAACACGGGTGCGGGATAGCAAAGTGCATAGCAAAGGGCACGGGCGACGAGGCCGGGCGTGGGAACAACACACGCAGGGGAGGGCACTACGCAATGTGGAGAAGGTGCTGAAGGGGAAGGCACGGGCAACGATGCAGAAGTGCAGAAAGAGAAGGATGGTGGTGACGAAAAAAGGAAGAGAGGAAGAAGAGATGGCACGGCGGGGATCAAACCTAGGTTTGATACCAAATTAATGCGACACAGACGAGGGAAGAAAAAAGAGAAGCCACTTAGGAGGAAGAAGATGGGGGGTAATCATCTTAGCTCAAGGGGAAAGGGGAAAAGGCGATCAACTCAGCTATAATAGGGTAAAAAAACTTCATCATATTCTTCATTATTCTCTAAAAGAGAGGATACAAGCTTATTTATAATCTCCTACAAGAAACCCTACATCACCATATGACCTAAATACCTCTTATTCAAAGCAACCTACTAACTCAAACCTAAAATTTTAAAATAAAATATTACATCATTGGGCCTCTAATGAGCCAAATAAAATATAAATTGGACTTTTGGCTTTGGTTCTGCAGCTCCTCATTTCTCATCATCATGTGCAACAAATTAGTATGATATTCTTTTTTTAGTGAAAAGTTATTATTAAATATAGAAAAATGTAAAATGAGAAATCACCATATTTTATACATGATGGCCCTTTGTTAGACAATATATATATGCAAACATAATTGCTATTGGTTATGTCCTTATCAAATAATTAGACCCTTCGATATTTCTACATTAACTACACATGCTATTGTTGGATCGAGATGGAGCTTTAGATGTCCTAGAAGGAGTTGAATAGGACTTTTGAAATCCTGTAAGATGAGTTAGATTTGAAAATAATTAAACAGAAACTAATGGTTAGTGTAATGTGTGAAATGGAATAAAGATAAGCAGAAGCAATCACACACAATGCACAAGAGATTTATACTAGTTCGGATCTCCTCTTCAATAGAAGTCCTACGTCTAGTTCCCACGCAATGCTTTGGGTATTTCACTAACCCACCAGAGCACTTGGTCTTCCCTTAAAAGAGGGGTATTACAACCATTTGTACCCAAACTAGTCTTTCCTTCACAAAAGGGTATTCAACCTCCTACCGTAGTAGACCCTCCCTTTACGAAAGAGAACACCAGGGAACAAACCTCAGTGGTTACAATTCAAGTAGTTGATTGCAGATTGCGTACTTCTCAAAGAATGAGTAAGCACAGAAGAACAAAAAGAGATCTAATAGAAGAAGAATGGTAGCATCTCTCGCTCTTTTTGTGTGACGGATCGCCTCGGTCAAGCCCGTTAAACCGATAACGTACTTGATCCGAGTCCGCCTCCCGCGAACGGGCGAAGCCTCGAAGGGATACCACAACCACAGTCCGTGTAAATATAAAGGAACACACCACATTCCATATATATTTCACAAGTTTACATAGCCAAAATTTCACAATAACTAAAAAGAAGTACAAGAGCCTGGGGCATACCCCGAGGTACAACTGAAGAAAGTAAACAACTATAAAACTACACTGCTGGAGCTACTCTGCTGGAGGTGCTGACCCTGCACCGCTACGACGCGGCCCGGAACTGGACGTCGGACGAGAGACGTCCTCCTCGCTCTCACCTGTGGGGATAGGGGTGAGCCTCTCTAGTCACTGGCTCAGTAGGGAACTCCCCCAAAACCGAGCGAAAAAACACCACGAGTACGAATAGTAAACATCACCAACAAATATAACAGCTAAGCAAGTAAGTAAAGCTGTAAAAGTACTCACCGTCTGCCGACTACGAGAAACAACAGTAATAATTAAACGGCAAACCAGTACAGATGTACAAGCTAAAGTAGAGACAGCCAACACGAGCCACGTGAACTGGATCGCGACACCAGGAACTGACTCGGACAACTAACACAGGTCTACCTCTCAGTCTCGCAGCCACGGACGAAAGGTCCAGCTGCCGCTCCACGTAAAAAGGTCAAGCAACTGTGGAGACCAACTAAACACCACCACCTGCAGACCACACGGTCACAGGCCCATGCCTGGCACCTCAGAGACCCTGGCCTGGGCTCGCTAGAGTGAGGCACTGGAAAAGGACTAGCTGGGGTCCAGTACGTCTACTGGTGTCCGTACCCCCAACTACGAGCGCGCTACAAGTGACAAAACAAACACAAGTGTCACTGTCCCACTGTCGTCTTTCCCTCAGCCGGACGTACAACTCTAACACAAGAGTGAGGGTGTCCAGGTCAGACGACACAGACCTCGACGGTACAGCACAAGTACCGGGACAAAGCCCCGAGCTAACAGCCTGGCTCACAAAGAACCTGGGGCACCCAACTGGAGAGGTAACCACGGTAGGCGTCGTACTACTCGCCACGTACACAGAACCACGTGCACGTCACACACAAACCACGTGAAACCTCACGTAAACCACAAGTAACCACTGGTCCACTACACGTGAACCAACTGACTCGCATACACAACGCGCAGTCACCGAAGTAAACAACTAATAGCACACCTTGTATGCTAACACGTAAACCAAGTGCACTCAGTGCACCTCATGCGTCAACACACATGCATTATCGATAATATTGTACTTAGTATTTCTGCTCATATAGAAGTAGGCGGCCACATCGACTGCCGCTTACAGGGAGTCAACGGCAAGGGTCCTGGCCGTTAACCTCCTGGCTGAGGATCTTGGCGGCAAGCGATGTTGACGCCAAGTTCTCGGCCATAAACCTGCAGAAACCCTAATCCGGCCCTGCGGGCTTTCTAACTGTTCTAACTACTGAAAAACATGCAAATGCATATCCTTTAGCATGCTAGAACCCAATACAACCCACTAAACATGCTCTGAACATTAAATAACTCAAACCACCATTTATCCCGCATGGCACAACTCTATTCAAACGTGGATTATCATGCTGGTTCAAGTGGTTATATGTGTGTTTTAATGTTTCTACGGAGCTACCAGGGTTCGTCCCCTACCTCAGAACGCGTTAGAATCTCCTGCAATCCCCGGTTCACGCCGAGCCCTCCGCGAGCTCCCACGCGAATTGCACCACGCCGCGACGTTTCCTCGCGTAATTTAGCGATGCCGCGCGTTCTACGATCGTCCAACTACTCCTCGGTACCTGTTGGAAGCTTCAAAGACTCGGGGGCAGCAAGCTGGGGCAAGAGGGAATGAGTGAGAGCTGAGAGAACTGCCCTCGGGTGAGCCTATAACCTGCACCATTCTCAGGTTGGCGTCAACCCCCATGCCGCCACAACAGCAACCGCCACCCTCTGCGTCCACATCTACTGCCGCCAAGTTCATGCATAGTAAACGTCCACTAAGCTGGACGCCAACAGGTCACGGCCACACCTGGCCGCCAATTCCAACAGGACAGCAGCATGTCCATTCTATTTCAGGACCCACCCTGCGCTGCACCTGGACAAACCACACATCCACACCATGCATTCCACACAACCGACTCACACTGGCCTCACAACGGCCGCCACAACCACAACACACACGATCCGCATGGATCCGAAAAGCACGCGCGACATTACATCATCTAAAAAAGAAAATTTCGACCTCGAAATTCATAACACAATTCAAAGTTAAACAACTCATACATACACACTTTTACAAGTACTATCATCTAAAAAGAAAATACACAAACTTATTCAAACAGATAGGGATACCCTTTAGCCATTTCGCGGCTAACTCCCAGGTATCCTCACCACCCAACCTATTTTCCATCTCACTTTAACTAGCTCAATTTCTTTATTTCTCAGCTTCTTTATCTTTCGATCTGTGATCTGCACCGGATACTCTGGCATAGTCATGTCCGGCCTCAAGTCACCACCTTGATATTTAATTATTTGAGCTGGATCTTCATACATTTCTCAACATGGAGACATGGAAAATATCATGCACATCTGCAAAATTAGCTGGCAAATCCAGCCTATAAGCTGCTTCCCCAATTCTTTCAATCACCTGGAAAGGTCCCACATATCTTGGACTCAACTTCCAGACTTGCCAAATCTCATATACCTTTACTCGGGGAAACTCTCACAAAAAACAAAATCTCCCACCTCAAACTGAAGTGGTCTCCTCCGCACATCTGCATAACTTTTCTGTCTACTTTGAGCTGCCTGCAATTTTTCTTAATAAGCTTCACTACTTCAGTGGTTTGCTGAATCATCAGGACCCACTAATTGCCTTTCTCCCACTTCATGCCAATTCAATGGGGTTCTACATGGCCTTCCATATAAAGCTTCATACGGTGCCATCCCAAGACTGGTATGATAACTATTATTGTAGGCAAACTCAACCATTCCCAAATGATGCTCCCAACTACCTCCCCAAACTAAACAACAAGCCCGCAACATATCTTCAATTGTCTGAATAGTCCTCTCAGTCTGACCATCTGTTGGGGATGATAAGCGGAGCTATATCTCAACTCAGAACCAATTACTTTCTGCAGACTTCTCCAAAAACCAGAAGTAAATCTTGGATCTCTATCAGATACAATAGTCTTCGGGAATACCATGCAGTGGAACAATTCTTTCAACATAAATATTTGCCAATCTGTCCACTGTCCAAGACATACTCACTGCCACTAATCTGCACACCTTAGTCAATCTGTCAACAAACACCCATATTCCATTATGCCCTGAACTCGACCTTGGTAAACCTGCCACAAAATCCATTGCAATATCATCCCACTTCCACTGTGGAATAGGCAACGGTTGCAATAGACCTCCAGGCTTCTGATGCTCTGCTTTAATCTGCTGACAGATAGAACATCTTGCCACAAATTCTGCTATTTCTTTCTTCATATGAGGCCACCAAAAATGCTTCCTTAAATCATGGTACATTTTAGTATTACCCGGATGAATAGTGTACCTAGATTTATGAGCAGAATCACCTCTCTCTCTGCAGGAACAAACAACCTGCCCCTAAGCTGACCACACAATTATCATCAATAGAAACTCCTTCCATTTTTACAATTTCAGGTAAACCTGCATCTGCTCTCTGAGCTTCAATGATCTGCCATATAAAGATGGCTCTACTGCACTGGCAGCTAAAATTGCCCGTCGCTGACTGTGGGCACATACAAGGAATTCTCCGCTACTTCTTCATACAACTTCCATTCTTTAATCATCATCAAATTCATATATGCTTTTCTACTCAAAGCATCAGCTACAACATTGGCCTTACCCGGATGGTAAGCCAAACTAAAATCATAATCCTTCAAATATTCAACCCATCTGCGCTGGCGAAGATTCAAATCTTTCTGCGAGAAGATATACTTCAAGCTTTTATGATCTGTTTCAATTTCTCTCGCCATACAGATAATGCCTCCACATTTTAAAGCAAATACAACTGCTGCCAATTCTAAATCATGAGTGGGGTAATTCTCTTCTGCTGGCTTCAATTGCCTGATGCATAGGATCACTTTACCATGCTGCATAAGCACTGCACCAAGACCTCTTCTTGAAGCATCAGTATACAACACAAAACCACCACTCCCTGCCGGCAATGTCAATATAGGTGCTGATGTGAGTCTTTTCTTCAATTCCATGAAAACTTCTGACATTCACCGGACCACACAAAAGGCACTCCTTTCCTGGTCAGTCTAGTCATAGGTGCTGCTGCAATTAGAAAAATCTTGAATAAAGCGCCTATAATAACCTGCCAACCCCAGAAAACTTCTAATCTCGGTATTGTCTTAGGCACTTCCCACCTAGACACAGCTTCCACTTTACTCGGGTCACTGCTACTCCTTTGGCTGAAATAACATGACCCAAAAAACTGAATTTCCTTAACCAGAATTCACACTTACTAATTTAGCAAACAGCTGGTTATCTCTTAACAACTGCAAGGTAAACCTCAATGAGTGCATGCTCCTCTTCAGATGCTGAATAAATTAGAATATCATCAATAAAGACCACAATAAATTGATCTAAATATGGATGAAAAATTCTATTCATCAGATCCATAAAAACTGCAGGAGCATTAGTCAACCCAAAAGGCATTACCACAAACTCATAGTGACCATATCTGGTTCTGAACGCTGTCTTATCTATATCCTCCTCTTTGATTCTCAACTGATGGTACCCGGACCTTAAATCAATCTTAGAAAAACCTTTGCTGATTGCAATGATCAAATAAATCATCTATCCTCGGCAACGGGTACTTATTCTTGATGGTCACATCATTCAATTTTCTATAATCAATGCACATCCGAAAACTTCCATCTTTCTTTTTCACAAATAAAACCGGCGCTCCCCACACGGGGAATGACTCGGTCTAATAAAACCCTTCTGCAACAATTCTTCTAACTGCTTTTTCAATTCTTTAAGTTCTGCTGGTGCCATCCGATATGGAGCTTTAGAAATCGGCATGGTACCTGGCAGCAACTCAATAGAAAAGTCCACCTCTCTGTGTGGAGCTAAACCAGGCAAATCTTCCAGGAAAACATCAGCAAATTCCCTAACCACGGGAACTGCTTCCATTGGCTGACTGGCTTCTACCAAACTTACTGAGGCTAAATAGGCCACACACCCATCATTATCAACTTTCTAGCTTTAATTGCAGAAATTAGAAACTTGGAGGTATAAAAAGGCATACCTGATATTCAAACACTGCACCATTAGGATGACAAAATCTGATCCTTTTTTTTCTGCAATCTAACATTGCTCCATACATCTCAAGCCAATCCATACCCAGAATGATATCATAATCTGACAACTGCAGGGCATACAACCGACCCGGCATCTGGTTCCCTTCAATCATAACAGGAGCTTATCTATATAGCTCGAAGTGAGTAAGAACTCACCTGAAGGAACCTCCACCACTAACTCACAAGACTTTCTAAAGGATGAGCTATGCAATTCAGAAATTCTTCGGAAATAAAAGAATGAGAGGCACCCGAATCAAATAAGACTCTTGCTGAATATCATAAAGAGGTAAAATACCTTCTATCATATTTGACGCCTCTGCCTGGGCTCGGGTGATAGCCATAACCCGGCCTCTCCCTCGCTGCTGCGGTGCTCCTCTGCCACGACCTGCCTGTGGCTGCTGGAACTGCTGAGGCTGCTGCTGCTGCACACCTCTGCCATACCCATATTCTCTTGCATACGGACAATTGCGGATCAAATGTCCCGGCTGATTGCAATTATAACATCTATACCCTGGAGGAACAATAGGCTGCCTGGCAGTACTCTGCTGCGACTCCTCCACCTCAGGCCTACTCGGCCCTGCTGCAACTGCTGACGACCTCCCCATCCTCTTCCTTTGCCTTTAAATGCTTGCTTTAACTTCTGGCCCCATTTCCCGAAACCAGATGAAGAAGGTCCTGCTGGTGCCTTGCCCTTGCTTGCACCTACTGTCTGCTGCGGTAGCCGGAAAACTACCTGAACCTGATTCACCTGCCTGACGAGTACGGATAGACCTCTCCAAAGTAGCTGCCCTCTGCGCTGCTCTTCCACTGTCCTGCACATAAGGGTACTATCGCATCCTGCAATTCCACTCTCAATCTCTGATAAAATACTCAACCATCATATTATTATCTGAAACCACATATGGCGCATAACAGCTAAGTGCCATAAATCTCATCTGGTACTCTAAGACTGAAGAGTTACCTTGCTGAAGAGTTCGGAATTGCTCTCTTTTTACTTGCTGCACTTGGATCGGAAAGAATGTATCGTTAAATACATCAAGAAACTCCGGCCAAGTGATAACTTCTTCCGTCCTGCCTGCAAAAGTGGTTTGCATCTTCAATCGCCACCATTCCAAGGCAAAACCTCTCAATGTAAGCAGCTAATACCACTCTATCCGCTGCCGGACACCTCATAGTCGCAAAAAAACTCTCTCAATTTCATGAACCCAATGCTCAGCTGTATCTGGATTCGGCCCTCCTGAATAAGTAGGTGGCTGCAATCTCAGAAACTTTTCACCTGCAACACTGGTTCTTTCGCTAACAACACTGGTGGTGGCACAGGTGCTACAAAAGGCACCTCCACTCTCGGCGGAACTGGAGCAACAGGTATAGCCTCTCCATCCCCAGGTGGCACTGCAATTGGTGGTACTGGCGCCTGCTGATCCATTCTTGCCGAATATCCGTGAGGCTCTCCCAAATCCTTTCTATCATACGCTGGGTTTTCCTCCGGATCATCTCCTCCACCACCCCAATCTCTCCTATCAGCCATTTCGGAAATTTCTACATACACAAAACACCAGATAAAAATCAAACCATAATTGATCAAAAAAACCAGGGTCCCTACCAGCAGTGTATAAAAACCGAAATAAGGCTATGTATCTCTTAATTCCCTTATTAACACGGACCTTGCTCTGATACCAACTGTGACGGATCGCCTCGGTCAAGCCCGTTAAAACCGATAACGTACTTGATCCGAGTCCGCCTCCCGCGAACGGGCCGAAGCCTCGCAAGGGATACCAAACCACAGTCCGTGTAAATATAAAGGAACACACCACATTCCATATATATTTCAAGTTACATAGCCAAATTTTCACAAAAACTAAAAAGAAGTACAAGAGCCTGGGGCATACCCCGAGGTACAACTGAAGAAAGTAAACAACTATAAAACTACACTGCTGGAGCTACTCTGCTGGAGGTGCTGACCCTGCACCGCTACGACGCGGCCCGGAACTGGACGTCGGACGAGAGACGTCCTCCTCGCTCTCACCTGTGGGGGTAGGGGTGAGCCTCTCTAGTCACTGGCTCAGTAGGGAACTCCCCCAAAACTGAGCGAAACAAACACCACGAGTACGAATAGTAAACAGCACCAACAATTAATATAACAGCTAAGCAGGTAAGTAAAGCTGTAAAAGTACTCACCGTCTGCCGACTACGAGAAACAACAGTAATAATTAAACGGCAAAACCAGTACAGGTGTACAAGCTAAAGTAGAGACAGCCAACACGAGCCACGTGAACTGGTTCGCGACACCAGAAACTGACTAGACAACTAACACAGGTCTACCTCTCAGTCTCGCAGCCACGGACGAAAGGTCCAGCTGCCGCTCCACGTAAAAAGGTCAAGCAACTGTGGAGACCAACTAAACACCACCACCTGCAGACCACACGGTCACAGGCCCATGCCTGGCACCTCCAGAGAACCTGGCCTGGGCTCGCTAGAGTGAGGCACTGGAAAAGGACTAGCTGGGGTCCAGTACGTCTACTGGTGTCCGTACCCCCAACTACGAGCGCGCTACAAGTGACTAAAAACAAACACAAGTGTCACTGTCCCACTGTCGTCTTTCCCTCAGCCGGACGTACAACTCTAACACAAGAGTGAGGGTGTCCAGGTCAGACGACACAGACCTCGACGGTACAGCACAAGTACCGGGACAAAGCCCCGAGCTAATAACCTGGCTCACAAAGAACCTGGGGCACCCAACTGGAGAGGTAACCACGGTAGGCGTCGTACTACTCGCCACGTACACAGAACCACGTGCACGTCACACACAAACCACGTGAAACCTCACGTAAACCACAAGTAACACTGGTCCACTACACGTGAACCAACTGACTCGCGTACACAACGCGCAGTCACCGAAGTAAACAACTAATAGCACACCTTGTATGCTAAACACGTAAACCAAGTGCACTCAGTACACCTCATGCGTCAACACACATGCATTATCGATAATTATTGTACTTAGTTTTTTCTGCTCATATAGAAGTAGGCGGCCACATCGACTGCCGCTTACAGGGAGTCAACGACAAGGGTCCTGGCCGTTAACCTCCTGGCTGAGGAGCTTGGCGGCAAGGCGATGTTGATGCAAGTTCTCCGGCCATAAACCCTGCAGAAACCCTAATCCGGCCCTGCAGGCTTTCTAACTGTTCTTGTAATACCCCATATAAGAATATGTTAAATGGACTAAATCAGCATACTACCAACAACCCGGACTAGTCATTTTCAGAGCTCGAGCAGGAAAAAACTCTGAAGTTAAGCGTGCTCAGTTGGGAGTAGTCCCAGGATGGGTGACCTTCCTGGGAAGTCTACCAACTGGCACAGTTGTTGGGCCAGTTTGCTGGTTGGGTCGTCACAAATGGTATCAAAGCCTTACACAGCCGGAAGTGCAGGAACTAAGTGCCACACAGGACAAAGTGCTACGCTATGGGAGCCACCTCTTGAAGCCATAATGGCGCAAAGTGCTACATAGTGGGAGCCACCTCTTGAACCTGTGGGGGCCACCTCTAGAATCCTGCCTGCCTGGGGTTTGATTGTGTGTGCTATGTGAGCAGCGACGAGGACGTCGCTTATATAAGAGGGGTAGATTGTAATACCCCATATAAGAATATGTTAAATGGACTAAATCAGCATACTACCAACAACCGGACTAGTCATTTTCAGAGCTCGAGCAGAAAAAACTCTGAAGTTAAGCGTGCTCAGTTGGGAGTAGTCCCAGGATGGGTGACCTTCCTGGGAAGTCTACCAACTGGCACAGTTGTTGGGCCAGTTTGCTGTTGGGTCGTCACAGTTCTAACTACTAAAAACATGCAAATGCATATCCCTTAGCATATCAGAACCCAATACACCCACTAAAACATGCTCTGAACATTAAATACTCAACCACCCCTTTATATCCCGCATGGCGCAACTCTATTCAAACGTGGATTATCATGCTGGTTCAAGTGGTTATGATGTGTTTAATGTTTCTACGGAGCTACCAAGGTTCGTCCCCTACCTCAGAACGCGTTAGAATCTCCTGCAATCCCCCGGTTCACGCCGAGCCCTCCGCGAGCTCCCACGCGAATTGCACCACGCCGCGACGTTTCTCGCGTAATTTAGCGATGCCGCGCGTTCTACGATCGTCCAACTACTCCTCGGTACCTGTTGGAAGCTTCAAAAGACTCGGGGGCAGCAAGCTGGGGCAAGAGGGAATGAGTGAGAGCTGTGAGAACTGCCCTCGGTTGAGCCTATAACCTGCACCATTCTCAGGTTGGCGTCAACCCCCATGCCGCCAACAGCAACCGCCACCCTCTGCGTCCACATCTACTGCCGCCAAGTTCATGCAGTAAACGTTCACTAAGCTGGACGCCAACAGGTCAACGGCCACACCTGGCCGCCAATTCCAACAGGACAGCAGCATGTCCCATTCTATTTCCGGACCAACCCTGCGCTGCACCTGGACAACCACACATCCACACCATGCATTCCACGCAACCGACTCACACTGGCCTCACAACGGCCGCTACAACCACAACACACACGATCCGCATGGATCCGAAAAGCACGCGACGTTACATTACTATCATCTAAAAAGAAAATTTCGACCTCGAAATTCATAACACAATTCAAAGTTAAACAGCTCATACATACATACACTTTTACAAGTACTATCATCTAAAAAGAAAATACACAAACTTATTCAAACAGATAGGGATACCCTTTAGCCATTTTTGCGGCTAACTCCCAGGTATCCTCACCACCCAACCTATTTTCCCATCTCACTTTAACTAGCTCAATTTCTTTATTTCTCAGCTTCTTTATCTTTCGATCTGTGATCTACACCGGATACTCTGGCATAGTCATGTCCGCCTCGGGTCACCTCCTTGATATTTAATTATTTGAGCTGGATCTTCAATACATTTTCTCAACATGGAGACATGGAAAATATCATGCACATCTGCAAAATCAGCTGGCAAATCCAGCCTATAAGCTGCTTCCCCAATTCTTTCAATCACTTGGAAAAGTCCCACATATCTCGGACTCAACTTTTCAGACTTGCCAAATCTCATAATACCAATCAATAGGATATAGTATTTATAATATCAATCGGAAGCCTTTAAGTCAAATGTTCACCAATCAGAACATTCATAAAACAATCGATATGAAACATGTTATTTGTTCACAACTGATGTGAAACAATACCAATCGATATGAGTTAAGTCACTTGGTCACCAATCGATGCATACTTAGTCACCAGTCGATAAGATTAACATATATAACACCAATTGGAATGAGACTTCACCAATCAGTAAGAAAATCTTCAATAATAGGAATATATATCTGTCAATCGATATAACCATCAATCGGAATGAAACTTCAACTTAAATCGATAGGATATGAACCAATCTATAGGATTTATGAATGAATCAATAGAATCCCACAATTTATTCATCACTCGATATGTAACTTCGACTGACGAGTGACGAGGAGTCAGAGTTGCACTTCGACTGACAAAACTTGTTCATCAATTGATGTCTCACTTCGATTGACCAGGAGTCGAAGTTCACAAAAATTGTTCATCAATCGATGTGAACTTCGACTGGTCCGGAGTCGAAGTGGCACTTGAACTTGTGATATTTGTTCATCAGTCGATATCTAACTTTGATTGTCAAGGAGTCGAGTTGGACTTCGACGCTCACAACTTGTTCACCAATCGGTGTCTCACTTCGATTACTCATGTTACATATAATGTAGTCGATGTAGACTTAGAAAAGCCTTTATATCTTACAAAGATCATGTGTTGACATACAATATATCATGTGTCGACAGACATCCAATACAAATGTAACATGTGTCGACACAGTCTGTCTATAAGTAGACTTATAAGTATAGTACAATCATGTATTTAACATACATATGAAATTTTATCTTCAAGTTTTTATTACATGCACTCAGATGAGTTATATCTTATAGTTCATGCATTAAATTGGAAAGCTGATTTTGTCATAATCAAAATACTAAATAATATTTTTGCATAAACAAATGCACATAGTTACATGTAGACTAGAAGGAAGGTTTAAATGCATGTTATTATAACTCAAAAATAACATATATAATATATAATAAAAAATAAAATACAAATAATATTATACATTTATAAGTTGTATACCTTATTTACTTAAAGAGCACATTGTTACATTTATAGGTCGAACATCTTCTTATAGATTGTCATTATTATGTAGACTATATGGTCTATAGAGAGACATCTGTTTGACAACTTATTCCGCTACAAGGACTAACTGCCTGTTATGGTTGCTCCTGAGATCGACCTGAGCTGAGGTGATTGGTGCCTGAGAAGTCCGTGAGTAGCTGATGAGAAGATTGGTCATCCTGAGCTCAAGATCTGCAAGGCCACCGAAGGGCTTCGATGGAGAGACACTCTGACGCTCAAGTCAGTAAGAGATTGAGGAGTCATATATAATGGTAAGCCGCAAACCTACGAACCATCATATATCTAGTGAATATCGTGCCACGGAGCTATAACTGTCGCTTCATGCCAGCTAGATCATGGCTTTGATGCCTATAGTTAAGGTTGCACTAACATTCGAGTTAGTGGGCCGTTACGTGAGCCATGATGCCTAAGACTTCCGCGGCCATGCCATGCACTCCACGTCGGATGGGGCCAACCTCATCTCAGCTTTTGCCCGAGATGAGCCTTGTCCGACCGAGTCGATCCTTCATCTCATGCATTGACTCTGAGATAGGTCTCGTCAGCCAAGCGACGTTTAGGCGTCGACCAAATCCAATGCACCGGACCGAGACATGTGAGTCACCGGTGTCACCGCCCTTTACAAAGCTCATCAAACTTGCCCACAATACTTATAGATATAGGGTTGTTAATAAAGTAATATAATCTATCTCATAGTTGGACTTATCGAACCATACTAGCTAGTCCGATACATCTGGTTCATATTATACTTAGAGTCTTGGGGTCCTAGACATACATGGGCCGTCTGATATTATAGTTCTTCTTTTTTATTATTAAGTTTAAGTGTGAGTTGGATCGAACTAAAGCGAATCGATAGAATACACTTCCGTTCGTATTGTTCTTAGAGGGAACCAATACAATTCGAATCACTGGTTCGGGTAACCTTGGTCTGCCTTTCCTACTAGTTTGAGTTTTTGACGCAATGGTTAGAACTTGATCTTAACAAGAAGAGAAAGGTCCCGAGTTTGAATTCCTCGTGTGTTATTGGAGGGGGAGATCGTTAGATTGATGGAGTCTAACATCTCTCTATAAATTCGTTGTTACTATGTGGATTATGGTGTCTATGCTGCAGAAACATTGATGTTTGACAACACATACTAACAGCTAGGAACTCACCACCTTGTGCTTAGCTTCTCAGTCCACCCACAGCACGATTAAATGTTGTGCTGCCACCTTTTTGGAAAGATTTGATCGCAGTAGATATTATGTCTTAGAAATACTTATTAATTGACATGAACTGTTTGAAAAATAATTTTCTTGGTTGGAGGTTTGGTAATTTACTAATTTTTCTCTTTCTCAACTTATTGATTTGTTTTTCAAGCAGTTTGCGTTAATTTTATAATAAATATTTCTTATCATATTTTGATAAAAAATGACTTTATCTATTATTTGATTGAAAATTGTTACTAGTAGAGTAACGAGGTCGGCTCAGATCGAAAAGACTAAAGAAAGAAAGTGGTGCATCGAGGCGGTTGATCTTGTCGAGCTCCTGACCTACAAGACCATCGAGAGTGTTCGGTGGGTAGATATTCCGACGCTCAAGTCAACTCGAAATAGATCAACTATTCGGGAAGTCTCAGAGAGATTGCGTACATGTGTGCTTGTAGAATGTCTGCCCTTTTTATATTGGTAGCTTGCCTAAGATAACCGCTGGACGAGCGCGAATCCCGCAGGGGATCCCCGTGATTTCTGTCGAGTCGTGGCCATAATCGGCAGGCCAGATCAGACGGATCATGACCTAATGGCCAATGTTAAAGGTGTGCACGATCCTCGAATGTTACCTTGTTTGACTGGTGTTTCGGCTATTACGCGATCCATGCCTCCGGGAATTACGTGGGCATGCCATGCTCCACGTCACTTACGACCATTACACGAGCCGTGCCGAGGGTTAGATCAGGCCCCGTCTCCAGCTCGACCTGATGGCGTATGCCGTGTCAGGATGTTAGCAGGACAACCTAGGCCCGGACGACCTAGGCATGACCGAGACGTCGGCCAAGGTGATGTCAATGCTCTGAACTGGGCAATTCACGTTTGTCGGCCCAAGACATGTCAGGAGTTATTACTCAGGCCGACTAGCGGGAGTTCTACCCGTATCAGAAACCATGCCGTAAAAAAAGGTCAAAAATCTTGAATCGAATGCATCCAATACTTTTTAAAATTAGGGGAGAAGATTTCTACCCTACTTGGCCGGATAGCAACTGTTGCGGTTGTTCAGTTGATCTCGGTCTCAAGCCGAGGTGACCAAAGGAATTTGTGTAGCCGACGCGATCCACTAACTTCGAGTTCTTAACTTGTAAGATCATCGAAGAGTTTCGGTGGACAGACCTTCGACGTTTAAGTCAGTATGAGGCCGAGATGTAGGTCGGTCAAGAGTAGAGTTCTTGCATGCTTGTGAGTGTCGAGTGTCTCCCCTCTTATAGTGGTAGGCTACCTTTCAGAACTGTCAAATGATCTCGCGAATATCGCGTCATGTTGCCGTAATCATCGTCATAACCATATGTCAGATCATGTAGATCATGACCTTCATATGATAGTCGTTATCTAGCGTACGATCTATGATCATTACCTCAATAGTTATTGTCTGAGTTGTTACGTGAGCCACGACCTCGGGGATCTCGTGATCGTGTCGTGCGCTCTACATTAGATTTAGTCGAGACAGACTAACCTCGTCCTTAGCCGAAAAATTGTCGTCAATTTGGGATGACGTCGATCGAGCTCGAGACTCCAACCGAGCTGCGAGAGTTATCCCGTGTCATAACCTTAATTGGGATCCCCTCCATTGATGAGACATTCAAACTCCACACCTGCCGTGATGATGTGGTGGTGGTGAGGTAGGCACCCCATCGTGAGGCCGCTACTTCACTCTTAAACTCTTGCAAACAAAAGCCTGTTATCTATATCATACGTTAAAGAGTTATACGAAAATGTATATAACAAGTAAGGCCTTTGTCATAAAGCGTGCGAGCTCCCATCAAAGGAAGACGGTATAATTTACCATCTTACCTTCCGGCAGGACTCGTGGGGCCCTTGTCAGAACGCGGCTGTCGCCGGTCGGCCCATGCTTAGCCGAGCCGGGACCAACGCCACGCCAGCCGCTGGATCACGCAAAATCTGACGCGCGGCGAGGTGGCGGGGCCGGCTGTGAGTTCCAACTTGACGACGTCCTTAGCCAGTCACCCCTCGGTGGGGACCGCTCGGGTGGCAAACATCCGTCAGATTTCGTCCGACGCACCACGTGTCATCATCTGACGGGCTCGTCGATCCACACACACGATTTCCTCTCCCCACGTGCCATGACCTGCACGCGGCTAAACCCGCCGGTCCAACCTTTTTAATTAGACCGACCACCAAATTATTAACCCCCACACCACGGCACCTTAACAAAAGATGGACTCACCGGGGACCTAAACAAGTAAGACGCTGCAGCGGCACGTGCGGCCTCCTCGCCCGTGTGGCGTGACGATGTCTCCCCGCTCCGGTCGCACGTTCTGGGCAAATCGTATCTTTGGGCATCTGCTTTATAAATTTCACAAAAAAATTGGTGCTTTTTTTGGGGGGGGGGAATATATTTAGTGTAGTCATCTCATATCTTTGAACAATTCTGAGGAATCACATCTTTTGATTGCATCCGCTATATTGGAGGATTCTTATTAGGGAATCATGGTTTTGCACATATATAACTGTGTAGATATTCCTCATAATTGTTAAAACATAATGGCATAATGGGAGTTAAAGCTATTGGATAACATCACTCCTAGATATCTTTCCGTTCTAACATATGCAATCTACAGGATCTATGGTAATAATTAATGAGAAGGATTACATATGAAGAGGTTTGATGAATCAAAAGAGGGATGTTAGTATGCTGCACTCCCCCCCCCTCTAAAGAAGGGAGCTTTAAATCCAAGAGAAATATTTAATACTCCGTCAAAATGATCGGCCGAATATTAACCATCTCACAAATGAGTGTGCGTTTCGATGAGGACTCCGGTTGAGTCGATCGATTAGAGCTTTTACTTAAAAATAGGAGGTCCCGAGTTCGATTCTTAGGGGGGGTTTATTTGATCTACATGTAATCTTCGAAGTGTGTATGTTCGAAATTTTTTCAGTCAAATGAGATAAGGGCAATACGGATACATGAAAAGTAAGAACTGCCAAGTCATGATCTTAGAGTTCAGAAATATCAATCTCTAAACCCACAAAATCACACGGGACGGGGTTTTCCTCGTTACAAAAAAAAAAAGTATACGTTCGATGTCAATTTGACAGGGGGATCTTCTATTTGTGAAAGTAGATGGTGTTTGATCTGAGTATTAAATGTTTCCCTAAATCTAATGCTCTTCGTCTAATATTTGTTATAAAATTATTATGGATTATTTGATCTTATGTGATTGGTCTATATAAATGATAAGATAAAAGATAAATATGAAGATAACATATTATATGCCAATCTTATGCACACAGGATGAATAGTTTAAAACACATCTTCCACATATTTAGGTGTTGTGGTAGTATAACTCTTGCATGGTATGGCTTAACGGGCGAGACACTAGCATTTCTTTGATTAAAAACTCCATAACATTTAGCTGAATTGGCGTTAATGAGTGCTCCTTTTGGGGGAAAAAACAGTGATTAAAATAATACGCCATGTTAATCATCTATCTGTTTTTAAGAACAAAACTTTAAAGTAAGTGGTTCCATTGATAAAGTCATTAAGTGGGACCATTAATACTAGCCATTCTAAGTCAAAAGGTTTAGATGATTAAGGTCATTAAGCGGGGGAATTATATACTAGACACTCTAAATCAAGTGATTTAGTTTGATAAGGCCATTTGAGTGAGACTATTAAACATTACCCATTTCTTGATTTAAATAACACCAGGAAGGAGAAGAGGCAGCCACAACCACAAGTCACTTTGAATACTTCTCCTTTGCCTCCCCCTCTCAGGCTCAGACCCAGCTGGTCATGTCTCCCACCCCATTCCTCTTCCTTTCCTTCCTCCCCCATCCACACACACACATGTGTGCAGAGTCCATGGTAGAAGAGTTCTATAGATCAGAAAAAGGGGGTTTTTTTAATTAAAAAATGAATTCCTTTAAGTACTTCCCCCATCATCGCCGCCGCCGCCACCACCACCACCACCACTACCAATACGGCCATCACCATCAACGGGACCCCGCCACCATCATCGTTCCCATCCACCTGCGGAGGTCGCCTCCTCAAAATCTCTCCTTCCGCGGGACGCCACCATCCGTTCCCCTTCTGCACCGTCCCCATCCTCGGATCAATCGGACCATCCTCCCTTTCCCTTCTCTGTTGGCTGTGTTCCCCCCCCCCCCTTTCTCTCTCTCTCGTTCTTTGTTTTCTTACGTACGGTTTCCTTCTCCCGCTCCTCCTCCTCGTCCTCCTGGCCCTCGGGACAGGTGGTGGCGGGAGGTTTCGGTTTGTGGGTTCGATTGCGCTCGCCTCGGACCACAGTGGGTCGCCGGAATCGTGGGCCTTCGGTCCTTTTTCCCGATCCCGGTAGTCGCCATCCGCCGCCGCTCCCTCCCCCCCCATCTAAATTCCCGATTACCCCGGGGGCGTGGAAATGTTGGGCACGAGCATGCAGTTCGGGCGCGGCGAGGATCGTTTCTTCCCGGCGAGGCCCCGGAGGAATTATGGCCATCACCACCACCGCAACCTGCAGAGGTCCCAGAGCGCTGGCGCTAGGGGTGCCGCCAATGGCGGCTCAGCCTCCCCCGCGGCGCCGGTCACTACGGGGAAATTTGCCGTTTTGGACGATCGGGAACCTGAGAACTCCAAGCCCGCCGAGGTGCCGGTGTTTCCGACGCCGGCGGAGGGGATTGGCCGCTCGAGTAACCTGGACCGGTTCCTTGAGTCGACAACGCCGACGGTGCCGGCGCAATATTTGCCCAAGGTCTATAAGCTCGTCTCCTCTACTGTCATGTTTCGGGGTTGAAAGTTGCCATCTTTATTGAAAAAAGGTCTCGATGCTTATCTTGCTCCCGTGTTGATGTCTTTGGCAGACGACGATTAGAGGATGGAGAACCTGCGATGTGGAGTACCGGCCTTACTTTGTTTTGGGCGACTTGTGGGAGTCGTTTAAGGAGTGGAGCGCGTACGGCGCCGGTGTTCCCCTGGTTATGAACGAGACAATTCCGTCATGCAGTATTATGTACCGTATTTTCTGGCATACAATTATATGGAGAGCCCACGAGAGAACCTGTTAATCTGAGGTATACTGCTTGTTTACTCGATCCCCGTGATGTTGCTTTCACGCATGCTGTCATTTTACTTCTTGGAGGTTTTGGTTGCTTGTTTTCTTGTCGAGAACAATGTTATGCGATCAATTATTTTTCGTTTTCCCTTTTTTTGTGATGCTGAAGCGGTAAGGATTAGGGGATCTGGAGGCACTGATCCTGAAGTTGCGTTCATATTGGAAGTTTGCATTGTTGTGTTGTATTTCCTTTTATCCCTTTCTCCTCTTTCCTGTGAGTACGTGCAACTTGTCTTTAGCATGTGACTACTTTAGGATTCCTCATGTTCTTGTTAAGATAGGTAGCTGCCACTCATGAGTGCTGAAGGAGGACATTCATTGGTTAAATGTGAAGAATGGGAGATGGGATTAAATGGCGAAGGCTAAATGATGAGGGTGCCAAGAAAGCAATCACTCTTACCCAAAAAAATCCATCGTCAGTGTTCCTAGTTTGTTGAATTTTTGGAGTGTGGGGTGAATTGTATAATGCATCCACTACGGGAAAAAAAAATCACCTGCACTTGTTGAGTTCTATAGGTCATAAACATGGCCAACAGGAAAGAAGGCCTCATATTCGCTTTGGCTGCATGGTACTAAAGTTTGTGTGTTAACTCTCTATGATTTTGCAAAATGAGGATGGCTTGATAGTGATTGAGTTTGTTTGCCCAGCCTGGTTATCCAATTCTCCAACTACCCCTGATTCCTGAAGAAGAATTTTTAGATGACAAGATTATGAAAATAATTGGGGGGGAGTGCAGACAATGAAATGATCGATGTTTCTAAAGTGAAGACTAAATAAGTGTGCTCTTTAGGGGAGACATAGTGGAGGAAGATATTGGTTGTAGAGTAGGAGAAATGGTTGGCATTTGATGGCATACTGTTTCAAAAGATTGAGATGATGTTAATGAGGGAGAATGGAGCAAATAGGGAATTCTGGGCTTGCACTATAGGTAATATATTTAGCTCTTCTTCTTGGTTCAGTGGTCTTTACTAGGATTTTTTTAGCTTGCTAGTGCATTAGTTATACTCTCACGCCATGGATAATGGATGGGGAGGTTGAAGCGAATTCCCTGGGTACGTGGTTTAAACATTGAATGCGGCAATAGTTTTCAATATCCAGCAATTATGATGTATTTGAAGAATTCCTAGTTTTGATGTCTCTCTTTCAAGAAATATTGGTGGAGTTTTCAAGATTGGAATCCTTTCCTTCAAGAAGTATTCTTTGTATTTTTTTTAATGAATTATAGATCATGCACTGTCGGTGTCATTGGGTTGTAAAACAATAATAGCTTTATGGGGTGTTTGGAAGTAATTTTTTTAAAAAAAATATTTCTCCTAAAAAATAATGATGTGTCCGTTTTAACTAAAATTTCAAAATTAAAAATAGTATTGGGTGTTTGGTGTGGGGGGAGTGTGAATCCAGGGGGGAGGAGGAGGGGGGGCTTGCGGCGCAGGGGGGGTGGAGGAGGAGGGGGGGCGCGGGCGGAGGAATTAGGGGGGGGGGGCTCGCGGCGCAGGGGGGGTGGAGGAGGAGGAGGGGGGGGGGCGTGGCGGGGGGAGGGGAGGGGGGCGGGACAGGGGGGGGAGGAGGGAGGGGGGGGGGCGCCGCTCGTGGGGAGGTGGAGGGGGGGGCCTTGCGGCGCAGGGGGGGTGGAGGAGGAGGAGGGGGCGATGGCGGGGGAGGAGGCGAGGGGGGGTTGCAGGGTGGGGGGGGGGGTGGGACAAGGGGGGGAGGAGGAGGAGGGGGCAGCGGGCGCGGGGAGGAGGAGGGGGGCGGCGGGGGGGGGGGGGGAGGAGGAAGGGGGGGGTGTCGGGGGGAGGTCCGGGAGAGAGCCGTGCGTGTGTTTTTTTAAAAAAAAACTGTTTCATACTTTTTTTTGGAGAGATTTACATAGGATAAAATTTCTTCTCTAAAATAAAAAAACTACTTACCAACGTGTCTATGCGTCTGTCCTTCTTCTTTTTAAATTTAAGAGAAAAAATTGATAAAAAAGTGCAACCAAACACCAGGTTAAGTTTCTTAGCTGTGGGCTCTTAATTTCTTTTCTCAGTTTGCACATCTTCTTTTCAGATATGTGTGCTTGGTTTTGAATATCTGGAATCTACACTATAGAAAATAAATAATGTCATATGTATCCTGGGAGTTTTGCTGCCTAATAGAAGTTATAAATGAAGTTATTGATCAGATACTGACATAGATATCAAGGTGACCAAAATGACCTAGGGTCCATGAGCATCTAGGTCGTAGGTGTTCACCTAAGTGGCAGATTCATGAGAGGGGGAAGGAGTAGGATGGTAAAGAGGAGGATGTATGGTCTCTGGTGTACCTCTGAGCTAGGTAGAGGGTAGTGGTGGCAAATGGGAACATTGTCTGTTGAAGAAGTGTGTGGAGTCTGATCTATCTTTGACACTGGCTGGAATTTAATAGCATCCGCTAAAATGTATCCTGTATGTCTGGGACCAGTCAGACACATGGCTCCCAGGTGGGCTATGTGGGCAATCTTGCCCACCTTTTGGGGCTGAAACAAGGCATGCCTGCACCTCAGGCTTCAAAAGTTGCCACCTTTTGACAACTATGAGTAACCCTTTGCTTGAATTGGCATTTTGGAATGGATTTATTCTGGAAAGGGTATTATTGGCGTTAATCTATCTAAGTTGTGTTGTATTTTAAAATGTTGAATTGGCAAGATGCCATATGTGTTCGCAATTCAGAAACCTGATGCTGACGGAGCAGAAGGTTCTTAGCCAGAAGTTGCAGAAGTTAGTACTTGGAAGGCAACACATTTGCTTTGAGGAAGCAGAACTCTCCTCAATGCTGTGCTGTCATCTCTCTCAAAAATCTATTTTTCAATTGCCCTTCACTCGAAGGATCCTTGAAGAAGTCAAAAGAAGAAAATTAAAGGGGGAGAAGTATACAAATAGCTGCAAAAGGTATTCCACTTGCTAGATGGAACGGTGGAACATGTTCGGCAAGGATGAACATTTTCTGTCTATAATCAGTATTAAGTAAACGGATGTGTTTGTAAAACTACTATTTTGGAGAGAAATTATCAGGAGTTTATACTATCAGAATATGGCTAATTTTGA
>JACBKR010002794.1:0-32909 GCA_014218235.1 Colocasia esculenta | reverse complement strand
TGGCTCCTCTGAACTGACCAAGTTGGACCTCTGGCAGGCGATTGACAAAGCAGTAGTCTTGGTACATTTGGAATTGCCTGATGAATTTGATCTCCTTCTGAATGAAGGGACCCCAAGAGTCTCTATGCTGGCAGACAAACCACTCAGACAAGGTGAGAGGATGATCTTTTGTGACGACCCTCATTATACCGGTACGGTTATACCAACCCACGTCGGTATAGTGAGCGTTATCACAATGGGGCATTTACCCAAACGCTATCACATGATTGAGATACACACAAATATAGATACAGAGTAGCAGAAGTAAAAGAACAAGGTCTTTCATTTCATTCCATCATCCACATTTAACATACATGATCCCATGACAATTTTAAAAGAAATAAAGTCCACATAATGAAGTACTAAATTCAAATACATAGTTTTCCACAATTACATAGTGTTTCTATTACAATGCCTCGATTACATACTATGAAAGCAAAAGTCACAACGTCGACTCCACCAGGCTACTCACCACGCTCGGAGTCACTCTCCAATGTCTCCTCCAAAGGTGTCGGGTCACCAACTAAACCTGTACGCCGAAGCAAGGAATGAGTCTAAAAGACTCAGCAAATAACACCACATACCTCATACATGCATGGTCACAGTAGGTTTTTTCATTTCAATTTGCAAGGCAAAACACATAGCATGCTTGGACATTGATAAAAGACAACCTATCATGACAACTCTACAAAATTTAAAACACATGGTACATGATTTAATCATTCGAAAATAAATATCCTATCACATGCTTACTACTCATTCAATCACATTAAGCTACAACATGATAGTAACTAACATGGGGTTCTCACATGCGTAAAAGGAAACATTCCTATCATGGTTTCTACACACTCTTGCACATACAATTTATCATTTCATACACATTAAGGTTGCTGTTTTGACATGGATTTAGCAATTCACATTCTATCACATGAGAGCTACAATTCCAATTAAATACAACACGATAGCAATTACACATGGAATCGTTCACACATATGCAAGAAATGCTCCTAGCATGGATTCTATACATTTCTACACACATAAAACATTTTTATAAACACCTTTAGGTTGTTGTTATAACATGATTTCACATTTACATATCATGGACCACAATTCCACAATTCAACATAATGGTTTCACATGTTTACACGATTACTTATTCACATAGTTCTCTTTTTACACATTGCACATTTACACATATTCATACTACACAATTTACACATAATCACATTCACATTTCACAATTTAGTGCCGTGACACATAGTCCAAACCACCATTAGAAGGACACATCACTTAACACATACACATACACATAGACGCCATCTAGGCAACACAATGACGACTCTTGGACTACGCAGACCGGGAGAACAAATCTCCACCTTAACCAGTGGTACTGTCTACCTCTAGGATTTCATCCTAATGCCCTTAGGATCTTAACACATTGAACCTTCCCATGGGGACTTTTCCATGGTACGGTTCCACGGCCCTCTATGGAAGCAGTGTCACACATGCACACACTTTTACACATTACACATTTCAATTTTTAACACACTTATTACACATGTCTTACATTCTCTCACTTACACCATGACTCTATTTTCCTAATCATGATACTATTGTTGACAGACTTTAAACATTCAATACATTACACTAATCAGGCTGAAAATGCCTAATCAAACCACATTCATGATAACATGCATTTATCATTCATTTTCACATGGAATTCTCATAATACCATGTTCTGTTATCCAAATCACATGAAAATTTAAGCACACACTGGTTGCAGGTTTATGACCACACATGCAAATTTCTAGATTTTTTTCTGAGTCATATTGCATTTACAGAAATTAAAACATTCAGTTGCATGCCATTCATAATTCAATTTGTCATGGAACATAACATGAATATCAGATTTGACATTTCCCAGATCTGAATCTATCATACATATTGTTATAGAAAATTTCCCCAAATTTATTGCACAACACACATTTAGTGTAAATTTTGAATAACCTACTCATGCTTTCTATTTTCATTGCAGAAATTACAGTAAATCATATGAACATGAACAAATTCTCAAATTTGCAGGGTATGAACTGACGCATATACACCAAGGTTCGCTGTACCGATTGGATCGACCGTACCGCATTTTCCGTGGCACAGTACGTATCGAACTGTACCGTACCGTTGAGATACGGTGGAAAATTGACATGTTGTGTTGAAACCCATTCTTCTCTTGTAAACTCATTCAAATAATGTCTATTTGTGTTGAAATTTTAGCTAATGTAATGGTTTTACAAATTATGGTGAATTTAGTTTAATTTTTAGAATTTATTTTACACTGGGTGAAAATCACCCGGAAAATAGTTGCATCGATTAATATCGAAATTCGTACGTCAACAATTCCGGATATTTACATTTATGATATCACCACATTTTTCTGAAAATTATGGTGTTCTCAAAATTTATTTTCATTACAGTTTTTTGATATTACCCCGTCGGAGCGCGCACTTCTGAGTATGACATTGAGCTATCATTTATTAATGTTAATTAATCTCATATATTAATAAAATTACTATAATTTGTATTATCTCTTAATTAGTTTTTTTTTGAAGTTTTATCTCAATTAGACACTAATTAGATAACTTAAGTGCACATAGAGTTTGTCGTGGTACGACGAACTCTCTATGCACGTACTTCAACGGATGACATTTGTTTCAAAAATAAAGTCAAATATGAAGTCATCATAATTACTAAAAAAATGTACTGATTATAAAAATATAAATATCATGAGTTATTGATGCATAGATGTCGAGATTAGGTTGACCTAATGATTTTGGGACAGTTTTTACTTGACAAAAATTAATTTAAAAAATTAAACTAAAATTATTATAATTGTATCACATATTAATTAGCTTATGTTTGAAATTTCATCTCAATTAGACACCATTAGATTCCTTAGATGTTGAGATTAAATCGATTTACTAATTTTTGAGATAATTTTTACTTGATAAAAAAATAATTTAAAAAATTAAATTAAAATTACTATAATTTGTATCATCTCTTAATTAACTTATATTTAAATTTTCATCTTAATTGGACATCACTTTAATACACCTAATATGAAAAAAGTTATGAAAAAAAAATTAACCCATACTGACCCGACCGTGCCCGGGTGCTGCTTTCACCCGGGCACGGTACGGTACGCCCGTGCCGCCCCGGTTTGGCGGCACGGCGAACCATGATATACACATGGTATAGAAAAATCTAGGGCATTTAATTCCTCAGAAATCATGTAGACAGTAGGTGAACATGCATAATCCATTTTCCCCAACATGTATTTCAATAAATCTAATAATTTATGCAATCCACAGAAAATCACAGAAATTTTCACACACATCACATTATCTATTTTACATAACATATAAAAATTACACTATATCCTCATGCGTCAAAGTCCGGAAAATAATTACTTAAGGCAAAATAGTTTACTGTTCTGCACTGAAGAACTTGACGGCAGTGTCTGGCCGTTCAAGGAGTTGGACGGAAAGATCGCTGGACGCAGACTGGAGATCTTGGCGTCAAGGGCCTTGACGCCAAGTTCCTGTCTGTGCAAGAACACAGACCGAGCTCCAAATAACAGGGGAATGTGAGGATCCAGGACACGAGGAAAATCTGTAAAAATAGTAGAAACCTCCTAGACACATACATGGACGAAGTGGGTAGGTTACTTGCCTATTCAAAGGGATCAAAGGTGTCGTTGAAGCTCTCCTTGGGCAGTCCCAAGAAGCCTCCAAAAGAGCTCCCCTCCGGGTTCTTGGTCGACCTCCACAGCAAGTTGGAGTCGTGGAAGCCTTCTCCTTGGTCCACTCTGGCCTCCAGTTGCAAGGGATCGCCGGATGAAGCTCCAAGTTGCCGGATCAGAGCATGCAAAGTCTGATTTTTCTCACAGAAGCTAGGGTTTCTCTCTTCTCCTTGCAAAGAGCCAAAGAGACTCTTTCTGGTGCAGAAGGAGTTTGGTTTATAGAAGAGGGGTTTGGGGAACCCCGGAGAGGTGATGGGATGGCCTGATAGCCGTTGGGGACATCTCCCCAATGGCTGGGCTTGCTTGCCCCCGGGATTTTGGGTCTGCAACGCATGCAGGTCAGAGATATTAACGTCCACATCCATGGCCGTTTACTTAAGTATTGGCATCCATCGAGGTGGACGCTGACTCAGCATGGACGTCCATCCATGTGGACGCCAATTGGGTCCTTCGGCCAGGACTCAAAACATGCAGAAAACCCATGCTTAACTTATACATATATATACATGCCATATATATACTATCATGTACACACTACCACCATGCAATTCATACACTATTTACAACTAATTATACACATGCACACATAAGTATAACTAGTTAATACGTACGTAGATATGTACATCTATGCATACACAAGCATGAATTATTTACACGTAATAAAGTAATACAACAAAATTCGAGGACCTTACACCCTCTCTATAAGGTCTCGGGTCTTTAGTGGATCCTTATTGGGTCTGTTAGAGGTTCTGTGTGGTCGACGACAAGACCATTGTCGTTGACTTGTGGTTGATGGCCAAGGCTTGCCGTTGAGTCAGAGTCAGCGTCCAGCGATGTGGACGTCTGAGCTTGAACTTAACGACATGCTATCTGGACGTCAGTCTGTAGGCGGTTCAGTAGGCGGCCAGTGATGTTGACGTTGACTGGTCGGGCCTGTTGAAGTAGGGCAGCCCGAGAGTAGAACCTACCTTTCTCATTTCCTCTCCTTTCTTCCACCTTAGCCTTTCTTGATTCCTACAGCTTCTGTTGGGTGATTTGAGCTCGTGGGAAACCCCTGGATCGTGTGGCGTTGCTAGATCGGGCGGGAAGCGCGTGGTTTTGGTGCGATTCGCGCGAGTCTTCGGGGGAATCCGGCGCGAGTAGTGGCTGTTTGGGGATTCTTAAGGCGTTCTGAGGTAGGGACTTAACCCCTATAACCTTCCCCAGCAAACCAGCATGTCCAATTAACTGAATTGATGTGCAAATCATGGTTTAGGGTTTGGGTTATATCATGCCGGAATTGAGGGTGGTTTAGATAATCTAGGTGTTAGATTGTCTAATTATGATGTTCTGTTAATGTGGATTGATGAGAGGATGTGTTTCCCTCCATCAGTCAGAATGTTATTTAGTGTTTCTGCCCATTGGACTGATTCGGTTCAGTTCTGGGTATGGGGGACTGAAGATATCAACGTCCACATCTGTTGACGTTGAGATCTCCAGGGGTGATTTAAACGACAAGGTCGATTGCCGTTTAGTTATTGTTGACGACATAGGGGCTGCCGTTTATCTCTGATTGGCGGCAATCGATGTGGCCGTTTATATTCTGTGTCCCAGCAGACTTAAGTTGTGTGATTAGAGGCGATTGACATGTGATGTCCGCCCTAATAGCACAAGTGGGCCAGGCTTAGAGTGTGACTCCGCCTGTGCATAGGAGTAGTTGTTTGTGGCACGAGGTGTTTACTACTGTACGGGGTTTCAGACGTTGAGTGTGTTCCGTCTGTTGTACGCGCGTTGCGTTACCGTGTACCCGTTTCTGTTGTGTTACCTAGGCGTGGGGGCGACTACGTCTAGTCGACTAGTGTGTGGTTATCCTTCGCTAGTGAGCCGGGACATCGAGTGCGACTCTGTCCTGTGCGTACTCCTTTCGGTGGTTTTGAGCCGGTCTCCGTGGAGCCCCTTCTCTACCGCTAGGGTCAAGCGTAGGGGAAAACCGGTCGTGGACCAGACGCGAGAGAGAGCGTCTGTAGTGTGCACACGTGGCTGGGGTTGAGAGCCTCTGTGGTGACGGGACGCCGAGCCACAGACCCTAGCTGAGTCCTACTTGCTGCGTGTGTGAGTGTGTGTTACTGAGCCGCGTGGTTTACAATTTTGTGTTGTGGTGCGACGTGTACTTACTTTCAGTTTTTACTTTTCGCACTTTAGTTTAGTTGCCGGTGGGGTTACTTTTCCCTACTGGGTTTCTTTTCTTGAGACTCACTCCCTTCCCTTTCACGTGGGTCTTCGTCGACTCCCGTTCCAGGCGAGTCTAGCCACTCGGTGTTGGTGCTCCCTAGCTGCAGTGAGTTGTACCTTTTTGTTGTACTTCTGTACTCTGTACTTTGCTCAGACTCTGAGGTTGTATATGATATGTTCATATAGTGGAATTTTACTGCTTTGCATGGTGTGTATCTTCTTACATATAGTCTCCTCGGACTTTCACTTCCTACCCTTCCAAGCTTGTCTCGTGGGTTAGCGGGTCAGAATTCGGGTTGCCGGTTGTTACTGGTAATGCGGGTTCTGGGTCGTTACACTCTCCCCCTTAAAGAACTTCGTCCTCGAAGTTTAAACAAACTACTCAAACAAACGGGGATACTTCTTCTTCATCGCATCCTCAAGCTCCCAAGTAGCCTCCTCTCGCGAGAAGTTCCGCCATAGAACTTTCACCGACGCAATACCCTTGTTCCAGAGATGCTGAACCTTCCAGTCAAGAATGGCTACTGGTTGCTCCTCATACGAAAGATCTAGCTGAATCTCCACTGGCTCATGACTAATCACATGAGATGGATCTCGGACATACTTCCTGAGCATAGAAACGTGGAAAACGAGATGAACACTAGGTAAAGCTGGGGGTAAAGCTAGCTCATATGTCACACTGCCCAATCGTCTGAGAATCTCATACAGGCCAATGAATCTAGGGCTCAACTTACTATGCCTGCCAAATCTGACGACACCTCGAGTAGGTGATATCTTCAAGAAGACATGCTCACCCACCTCGAACTCCAAATCCTTCCTCCTGTTGTCGACGTAGCTCTTCTGCCTATCCTGCGCCGCAACAAGCCTCTTTCTGATAAGCTGGACCTTATCCGAAGTCTCCTGAACTAACTCTGGACCGATCAGCCACCTATCACCGGTCTCCTCCCAACATAAAGGAGATCTGCAAGGCCTACCATACAACGCCTCAAATGGATACATACCAATACTCGCATGAAAGCTGTTGTTGTATGCGAACTCCACTAGAGGTAGATGATGCTCCCAATCATCCTTCCAATCCAGTACACACGCTCTCAACATATCCTCGAGCGTCTGGATAGTCCTCTCGGACTGTCCATCTGTCTGGGGATGAAACGCCGAACTGAGCTTCAGCTCCGAAGCTAACACATGCTGAAGACCCTTCCACAACCTTGAAGTAAATCTCGGATCTCGATCTGAAATGATCGACTTCGGCACACCATGCAATCTAACCACACTACTGACATACAATCTAGCTAAACTCTCACCGACTACTTCTCTTCATAGCAGGAAATGCGCAGTCTTCGAGAATCTATCTACAACTACCCAAATCGAGTCGTTGCCCCTTATAGATCGAGGCAAACCCGAAACAAAATCCATAGTGACAGCTTCCCACTTCCATACTGGGATCTCCATCCTTTGCATAAGGCCGGATGGTCGCTGTCGCTCGGCCTTCACTTGTTGACACACTAAACACCGGGATACATAATCCGCTACCTCCCTCTTCATGCCGGACCACCAAAAGGACCTCTTCAATCCTAGTACATCTTAGTGTTACCCGGATGAATAGAGAACCGCGATCTATGAGCCTCCGCTAACACATGCTCACGGACATCTACCAAGTCAGGGACACAGACACGGTGATGAAACCTAATCACACCATCCTCATCACGAGCAATGCCCGCCTTGCCCACTAACTCTTGGAGTCCAGGGTCGGCTTTCGGTTGCTCGATTACCTCATCCAAAACCGAGGACCTAAGGGATAACTGAGCCACAAAGCCTGGCATAGCGATGGCTCTAACTCAGTCAACGCGCAAGCCGCATCCTCCAACATCTTCCAGTCCTGCTGGAGAGATGGTCTCTTCCTGCTCAGAGCATCCGCTACGACGTTCGCCTTTCCAGGATGATACTGAAGGTCGAAGTCATAGTCCTTCAAGAACTCAATCCATCTTTTCTGCCTCAGGTTTAATTCATTTTGGGAGAAAAGATACTTCAAGCTCTTGTGGTCGGTAAAACCACTCAAATCTGACACCATAAAGATAGTGCCTCCAGATCTTTAGTGCATGAACCACTGCTACGAGCTCCAGATCATGAGTCAGATAGTTCTTCTCATGCTCCTTCAACTGACGAGAAGCATAAGCCACTACCCTTCCTTACTGCATTAGCACACAGCCTAAGCCAATTTGAGACGCATCCGTGTAGATAGCAAAACCTCTACACCGCTCGGCAAGACTAACACCGGAGCTGACGTGAGCTTAGTCTTCAATAATTGAAAACTACTCCTACATTTCTCGGACCAAACAAAATTCACTCCCTTCCTGGTGAGCTGAGTCAATAGGGCGGCGATGGATGAAAATCCCTCAATAAATCGCCGATAGTAACCAGCCAAACCAATAAAGCTACGAATCTCCGAAGGTGTCTTGGGAGTCTCCCATCCATAACTGCCTGGACCTTTGCTGGATCAACTGCCACACCAGTACCGGAGATAACATGCCCGAGGAAATGAACCTCGCGCAACCAGAAATCGCACTTGCTGAACTTAGCATACAGCTTGTGCTCACGGAGAACCTCTAATACTACCCTCAAATGCTGACGGTGTGTGGCCTCATCCGGAGAGTAGACCAGCACATCATCAATAAACACTACAACAAAGCTATCTAAATACGGCCTAAACACCCTGTTCATGAGATCCATGAACGCTGCAGGGGCGTTGGTCAATCCGAAGGGAAGAACCAAAAACTCATAATATCCATAACGTGTTCTAAACGCCGTCTTGGACACATCCTCACTCCTAATCTTCAACTGATGATAACCAGATCGCAAATCAATCTTAGAAAAGACTGATGCATCTTGCAACTGGTCAAACAAATCATTAATACGAGGTAAGGATACCTGTTCTTCACAGTCACTTGGTTTAACTTCCTGTAATCGATGCATAACCTAAGTGACCTGTCTTTCTTCTTGATGAATAATACAGGTGCGCCCTAAGGGGAAACACTAGGGCGAATAAATCCCTTATCTAGCAACTGCCTCCTTAACTCGGCTAATTCCGCAGGTGCCATCCGATATGGAGCCTTGAGATAGGAGAGGTGCCCGGAAGCAACTCTATGGTGAACTCTATCTCTATATCCGGTGGCAATCCAGACAAATCATCGGGAAAAACGTCTGGAAAATCTTGCACTATACCTCGATCTCTACAAGAGTAGGTGACTCATCAACCTCAGGTACTAACACCACGCTGGCAAGAAAAGCGTCACACCCTTGTTTACCATGCGCATCGCCTTCATGGCAGAGATGACCAACTTTCCCGCCAAGTTCCTTGGCAAGGGATGAGAGAACTCGTCCTCACCAGGAATGCGGAAAACAATCCTCTTCCCACGATAATCTACTAACGCATAGTGCTCCTCTAGCCAATCCAGACCAAGAATAGCATCATAGTCCTTCATCTTTAGCAAGAAGAAACACCCTTCTAGGACTCTATCCTCAATGCACACAGGTAACGACGAAATACACTTCCTAGTCGATATCGTACCCGTAGGTGTGTGCACAGACAAAGGGACCTCTAAATCCTCAGACTCTACGCCTGACTCTAGGCTAACTGCCTAGAGAACCGCTCGGAATGAATGAGTGAGTAGCACCAGTATCAAACAAACCCGAGCGTGCACACCTAGAAGTAAAACCGTACCTTCGGTGACATGCTCCGCCTGCTCGGCGTCCTCGCGCGCTAAAGCAAACACTCGAGCTGGGGCTCGAGGCCTTCCTGGTCTTCCTGTAGCTGGCGCTGCTGCTGCTACCACCGCTGGGGCTGCTTGCGCTCCGCGCTGGAGTCCCTGCTGAAGTCTCGGACAATCTTTGATCTTGTGGTCGCTACTTCCACACTTCAAGCATTTCCCCGCAATCATCCAACACTCGGAACCATCGTGTGTCTTCCCACAATGAGGACACTTTTCTTCACACCAGGGGAACATACAGAAGGTACCTGAGTACTGCCGACTGCCACTGATCGCTGCTGTGAATGTAGTTGCAGGTCTCTTCTTGCGAAGCTTTCTTCTCTTCCAGATTTGCTCCATCTCACCCTCCTGTCTACAAGCAGAACTAAGGGCCTCGTCCAAGGTACGATGGTCAAACGCCACTAGCCTTGTTCTCAGTGATGGCTTCAGGCCCATCACGAACTTCTTGCTTTCATGCGCTCATCTGTCACGATATGAGGTGCATATTTAGATAGTTCTGTAAACCTTGCTTCATACTCTAGCACGGTCATGAAGCCTTGAGTCAAAGAGAGGAACTCATGCTCCATCCGATCTTGAATATGCTCGGGGACGAACTTGGCCCGAAAGAGCCTCACGAACTCTTCCCAAGCAACATCAATAGCGCCGTCCTCAAACCGTGTACGTAGTAGTGAAGCCCACCACACATCAGCTCTCTCCTGCAACATACCCTTCATAAGCACCATCTAAACGAATCTAACTTAACAGAACATACAACATACAAAACTAGCACATACCTGAAGCATATAGGTGGCTAAAGTAACCTTATCCTCATCCGCACACCTAATAGCTCAGAAGATCTTTTCAATCTCCCTCATCCAACTCTCAGCTAGTAACGGGTCGCTCTCCCCCTTAAAAGAGGGTGGTAGCATCCTCTTGAATCTTTCCATGATGGAAGGTCCACCATGGTCCTGAGCTGAACTTGAGCCTGCTACATCAATCAACAAGCAATATGCATTCAACATATCATTACAAAATTAAACAAAACAAACTACTCTTGATTTAGTTATGCTAACATGAGCCTCCAACTGAGCCTGGAGTGCAGCCTGGGCGTGGGCCTGCGTCTGCATGGCCTGCACTAGACCCTGCATGAACACTCCATAATCCACTGCGGTGGAGGGGGAAGCACAGGACCCTGAGGTGCTGGGGCCTGCTGCTCAGCCCGCTCGTCACGTCTCTGCTCGTCCTCACGAGCAGGAGCACCACCACGTCTACCTCTCGAAGCCATGGCTGCAATAGATTTCAGCCACCATTAGAGCTATGTTAATTTATTTCCTAACCATTTTCTTATCTATTTTTCATTTATTATTAATCAATTCAACACATGTGGACAATCTATGAAGATTTAGCATGTAATGAAGATGATGATTCATGTATATTTATGTATATCTCAATTGGTTTCTCTGATACCAATCCCTGTGACGACCCTCATTATACCGGTACAGTTATACCAACCCACGTCGGTATAGTAAGCGTTATCACAGTGGGGCATTTACCCAAACGCTATCACATGATTGAGATACACACAAATATAGATACAGAGTAGCGGAAGTAAAAGAACAAGGTCTTTCATTTCATTCCATCATCCACATTTAACATACATGATCCCATGACAATTTTAAAAGAAATAAAGTCCACATAATGAAGTACTAAATTCAAATACATAGTTGTCCGCAATTACATAGTGTTTCTATTACAATGCCTCGATTACATACTATGAAAGCAAAAGTCACAACGTCGACTCCACCAGGCTACTCGCCACGCTTGGAGTCACTCTCCTGTCTCCTCCAAAGGTGTCGGGTCACCACCTAAACCTGTACGCCGAAGCAAGGAATGAGTCTAAAAGACTCAGCAAATAACACCACACCTCATACATGCATGGTCACAGTAGGTTTTTTTCATTTCAATTTACAAGGCAAAACACATAGCATGCTTCGACATTGATAAAAGACAACCTATCATGACAACTCTACAAATTTAAAACACATGGTATATGATTTAACCATTCGAAAATAAATATCCTATCACATGCTTACTACTCATTCATCACATAAGCTACAACATGATAGTAACTAACATGGGGTTCTCACATGCGTAAAAGGAAACATTCCTATCATGGTTTCTACACCTCTTGCACATGCAATTTATCATTTCATACACATTAAGGTTGTTGTTTTGACATGGATTTAGCAATTCACATTCTATCACATGAGAGCTACAATCCAATTAATTACAACACGATAGCAATTACACATGGAATCGTTCCACATATGCAAGAAATGCTCCTAGCATGGATTCTATACATTTCTACACACATAAAACATTTTTATAACACCTTTAGGTGCTGTTATAACATGATTTCACATTAACATATCATGGACCACAATTCCACAATTCACATAATAGTTTCACATGTTTACACGATTACTTATTCACATAGTTCTCTTTTTACACATTGCACATTTACACATATTCACACTACACAATTTACACATAATCACATTCACATTTCACAATTTAGTGCCGACACATTGTCCAAACACCATTAGAAGGACACATCACATAACACATACCATACACATAGACGCCACCTAGGCAACACAGTGACGACTCTTGGACTGCGTAGACCGGGAGAACAAGTCTCCACCCTAACCAGTGGTACTTGTCCACCTCAGGATTTCATCTAATGCCCTTAGGATCTTAACACGTTGAACCTTCCCATGTGGACTTTTCCATGGTACGGTTCCACGGCCCTCTATGGAAGCAGTGTCACACATGGCACACACTTTTACACATTACACATTTCGATTTTTAACACACATATTACACATGTCTTTACATTTTCTCACTTACACACATGGCTCTGTTTTCCTAATCATGATACTACTGTTGACAGACTTTAAACATTCAATACTTTACACTAATCAGGCTGAAAATGCCTAATCAAACCACATTCATGATAACATGCATTTATCATTCGTTTTCACATGGAATTCTCATAATACCATTTTCTGTTATCCAAATCACATGAAAATTTAAGCACACATTGGTTGCAGTTTATGACCACACATGCAAATTTCTAGATTTTTTTCTGAGTCATATTGCATTTACAGAAATTAAAACATTCAGTTGCATGCCATTCATAATTCAATTTGTCATGGAACATAACATGAATCTCAGATTTGACATTTCCCATATCTGAATCTATCATACATATTGTTATAGAAATTTTCCCCGAATTTATTGCACACACACAATTTACTGTAAAATTTGAATAACCTACTCATGTTTTCTATTTACATTGCAGAAATTACAGTAAATCATATGAACATGAACAAATTCTCAAATTTGCAAGGTATGAACTGACACATATACACATGGTATAGAAAAATCTAGGGCATTTAATTCCTCAGGAATCATGTAGACAGTAGGTGAACATGCAAATCCATTTTCCCCACATGTATTTCAATAAATCTAATAATTTATGCCATCCACAGAAAACCACAGAAATTTCCACACACATCACATTATCTATTTTACATAACATATAAAAATTACACTATATCCTCATGCGTCAAAGTCCGGAAAATAATTACTTAAGGCAAAACAGTTTACTGTTCTGCACTGAAGAACTTCAGGCAGTGTCTGGCCGTTCAAAGAGTTGGATGAAAAGATCGCTGGACGTAGACTGGAGATCTTGGCGTCAAGGGCCTTGACGCCAAGTTCCTGTCTGTGCAAGAACACAGACCGAGCTCCAAATAACAGGGGAATGTGAGGATCCAGGACACGAAAAATCTGTAAAAATAGTAGAAACCTCCAGACACATACATGGACGAAGTGGTAGGTTACTTGCCTCTAATTAAATCTTCAAAGGGATCAAAGGTGCCGTTGAAGCTCTCCTTGGGCAGTCCCAAGAATCCTCCAAAAGAGCTCCCCTCCGGGTTCTTGGTCGACCTCCACAGCAAGTTGGAGTCGGGGAAGCCTTCTCCTTAGTCCACTCTGGCCTCCAGTTGCAAGGGATCACCGGATGAACCTCCAAGTTGCCGGATCAGAGCATGCAAAGTCTGGTTTTTCTCACAGAAGCTAGGGTTTCTCTCTTCTCCTTGCAAAGAGCCAAAGAGAACTCTTTCTGGTGCAGAAGGAGTTTGGTTTATAGAAGAGGGGTTTGGGGAACCCTGGAGGTGATGGGATGGCCTGATAGCCGTTGGGGACATCTCCCCAATGGCTGGGCTTGCTTGCCCCTGGGATTTCGGGGTCTGCAACGCATGCAGGTCAGAGATATTAACGTCCACATCCATGGCCGTTTACTTAAGTATGGCATCCATCGAGGTGGATGCTGACTCAGCATGGACGTCCATCCATGTGGACGCCAATTGGTCCTTCGGCCAGGACTCAAAACATGCAGACAACCATGCTTAACTTATACATATATATACATGCCATATATACTATCATGTACACACTACCACCATGCAATTCATACACTATTTACAACTAATTATACACATGCACACATAAGTATAACTAGTTAATACGTACGTAGATATGTACATCTATGCATACACAAGCATGAATTATTTACACGTAATAAAGTAATATAACAAAATTCGAGGGCCTTACATCTTTGGGTGGAAAGATGTTTATTCTGCAACCTCGAATTTTCTATAGAGTGCTTTGTTGGCCCTGCCCACTAATCTTCAATCTTGGACTCAGCAGTGGATAAGATTGTAGCTTGTTCAGCCTTGGGAAGACTCGAAGTAGGAAGAATGATGTTTAGATGTTCAGAAAGGTTAAGGTAAGGAAGACCAAAAGTGGCTGCAAAAGGCACTTTTGGAGATATTCAGCATATAGAGTTCTTCTTCTATTGACAATAGAAAGAGAATACCATAGAGGAGGAAAGAGAGTTTGATTGGAGGGAAAAACAAGAGCTGAAGAGCTCTTTCTTTTCTTAGAGCAGGACTGGAGGAAGGTTGGGAATCGTCCTATGAAGTGAGCAGAGACAGCAAGAACTGTGCGGAGGATGGCGCTTCAAACTCATCCTTGATGTCATGCACGGAATGAGGAATGACACTGGCTGCTTCAGGAATGATGGTAATAAAGGAGGGTGGAGTAGGTAGATGAAAGAAGCAAAAGTTTAAGTAGGAGGTTGAGTGGATGGTCCAGCAGATGAGGGACCTACTGAGGAAGGACCAGAAAGAGGATGAGGCTGGAGGTGCTGAAGATGGCAGTAGTGAAAGGGGTAGGAAAAGATATGTGTTTAGGAAGTGGTTTCTTGAAGTTTCAGTGCAGGATGTGCAGTGAAGGATGTGGGTGGAGAGGAAGGGGCTGGATCTGAAGATTTGGAGATTCAGAGGCCCTGGAGGCACAACAGCTTCCTCTACAGATACTTGAGGCCCGTTGGCCCTGTCACTGACTCCATTTGCACAGATGGCCCTGATGGCCCTGACTCTTCCAAGGATGGCCTTGGTGGCCCAGATTCAGCAACTGATTGCCCTGATGGCCCAACTACCTCTGCAAATGGCCCTGGTGGCCCTGATTCTTCAATAAATAGCCCTGATGGCCCTATACTAACCTCGGTACATATTGAGTTGGAGCAGGAGGGACAGGAGCTGACAGCTGCACCCTCACAAAATCTGATAAATCTGTTACTAGCTTCTTTAGGCTACCCAGCTCACTTCTCATCTCCTAAGCTCATTTTTGACTGCTCCAATCTCCTTGGCTCCAGTGCTTTGACTAATGAAAATAGATGATATATCTGATTGTAATGAGCACAGATTTCCCCATGAGCATTCAGTCTAGCAATGACTAGCTTTATGTGCACATGAATCTTCTCTTCCGGATCTGTGGTGGCTTTCCTGGTGAGCAGAGGAACTTTAGGAGCAACACCTTTACTCCTACTTCCTGAACCAGCAGCTGGCTCCACATTATTATCTGAAGTATCCTCAACTAGTCCTTTTTTTTTTAAATGTAGCCGAACCAAAAGGAGATGGTAGGGGTGCCCTCACGTATGTGGGGGAGCCACAACCTTCACCAAGCAGCTAAAATTTTCTGATATATATGTGAAGGAGAAAAAGGGCAGGAGGTAGGGAGAAATTACATGGACGGGCTAAGGCCTAAGTGTAGGGCACCCCACCTTATCTAGGTATAGGGCCCTTTACAACATGGTAAGACAGCCCCAAGTCCCAAAAACTGAAATTGTTGGTGGAGCACCCGTAACCAGCTAAGGCGTTGGCCACTTGATTGGCCTCACACGGTACATGCTTTATTGAGCCTTGAGCGTTTGGGTAGTTACAACTATATCTTGAATGACACATGTTAGTTCCCATGGCCGAGACATCTTACCAGTAACAATCATCAGATTTAAAGAATCTGTCTCCACCATATATATCCAGGATTCCTTGGTTAGCATTGCAAGCCATCCCGAAGAGCACGAGCTTCTGCATCAAGGGCAGTGATGACTCCCTGGTACTTGTGGCAAAAGCAAAGACACATCTACCATGTGATCACGAAGGATGCCTCCTCCTCCAGCATCGCCGAATGGAATTTTGAAAGCCCCGTCGACATTTAGTTTTAATCTCCTACCGGGGGCATCCATTTTACCACAGTGGGGATAGAGAGTTTTGGATGCTCACGTACACCTCCTATCTGTTTAAGAACATATAACCATGGTTGGGATAAATGCTGGATCTTAAATGATGTGCCAGCAGCTCGGATTGATAGCATAATCTTGTGAACAATGGTTTTGCCGACATGATTTGCTCTTGGAATCTCGCCGCCCGTTTTTGCTACACCATATGTCCCACATTGCTGACATGAAAGTGCAGTGTGCAAGCCTTCCCATAGTGCTAGAAAGTACCTGTTTGATAAGAATGACAGCGCTCGTCAGTCACATTGGTGGCCCTCGTTGTTGTCAACCGAAGAAGCTGGAACAAATCTGTCCAAACTTTAGTTGCTATGTCACTTCTGAAAAATAAATGAAGGGCATTTCTCTTCTTGGGGGGGGGGGACAACAAGAACATTTAGAACATAAGGGCACCATGTTTTTTCTTTGATTGTCTGATCAACTGGAACACAGTTTGACATCAATTTCCAGACAAGCACTGACCATTTTAGCGGTATATAGGACTGCCATATAGTGTTCCAGACCTAAGTTGCAGCTGGTGGAGGAGTAGGCTCACTGATTTTGTGGTGAACATTCCACTGGTAGTTGGGGTCCATATCCATGTATCCTTGGACTGTTCAGTATACAAATGTTGAGCTAAGATATGTCTAGGGCAAAACTGAATTGCAATCTGTAAATGGATGTGTTTGGATCGGTAAAACCTGCTGGACGGTGCATGTTTTTCCACTGAGATTTTCCCATGTGTCTTCAGTAGGGTATGTACGGAGGGTGCTGTACCTGTCCATGTATCAAACCAGAAAGAAGCCGTGGAGTTCTCCTTTGCGGGGATAAGTATGTGATTGTTCTGAATAAGCAAGGCGGCTTGCTGCCAAAGCTTCCTATCTGGGGCTGTCATGAAAGGGAAGTGAGATTTGAATAATGACAGTTGAATAGATGCTTTCCTATGAAAAATCTGGCCCACAGGGAATTGGTGGACAGTGCTCTCCATAATAGTTTGGTTCTGAGTGCAACTTGCATATGGTGTAGGTTTGGAAGGCCCAGACCCCCCAATTCTTTGGTTGAGAGATCGTTGCCCAGCTATGCAATGCCTTTTTGGTGATCCTTCATATGACCCCCAAAAGAAATTTGCTAGTATTCTGCGAAAGGCTCTCATTATAGTGATCAGGATGGAGAGGGTGGCCCATGGTGTCACAGGGAAGCTGAAAGGACATGTTGAGTTAAGATTAATCGTCCCCCAGTAGATAGAAATTCAATCTTCCCATGCAAATTACTGGTTGTCTTGGCTATAATGTTGGCGAAGTGGACAGGTTTTCTGCCTCCTAGGATGAATGGAGACCCCAAGATAAGTGAGAGGCAGTTCGCTTCTGCTAAAACTAGTGATGTCCTTGATTTTCTGAATCAGATTTACAGAAGCATCTTTATGATATAATACGAGCTTTTGTGCTTGTTGATGTGCTACCCAGATGCTTCCTTATAGTTTTTTCAGGAAACCCATAAGCCTTCTGAGGTGTCTAACTGATGCATGAGAAAAGATTAGAGTGTCATCAACAAAAGAACATGAGAGACTGCTGGACATCGGGCATTTGTCTGATACCACCCCCACTACTGTGTTGGAACAAGTGGTTGAGGCCACGGCTCAAGGCCTCTTCAGTAAGGATAAACAGAGCGGGAGCTATTGGATCGCCTTGTCTTAGCCCACTTGATGATTTAAAGAAACCATGGACCATTCATTTAGAAGAATATAGAACCAACAGTTGATATCAAAGGTTCAATATTGGAAATGGTCTGAATAGAGAAGCCAAATCTTTGGAGAACTGATATAAAAATTCCATTCCATTCTATCATATGCTTTGGCCATATCAAGCTTGAATATCAAATTTCCTTTCCTGTAAGGCCTTCCAAGGTGTTGTATCATTTCTTTAGTGAGAAGAATGTTTTCTGCAATATTCCTACCTTGAGTGAAAGCTCCCTGTTCCTCCGAAATCAAAGTGGGCAGCAAGTTGCCACTCTGTCCGAGATCACCCTGGAGATTATCTTGTAGATGAATTTGAAAGACTGATAGGTCTGAATTCAGAGTAGTTTTCTGGGTTTATCTACCTGGGGGATGAGAGAAATTAGGATGAGGTAAAGCTCATAGGTAGATTATGCCCACAGAAATAGGCTTGGACTGCATGAATGACATCCTTTAATAAAATCCCACCACTCCTGAAAAAGTATCCAGAAACCATCTGGACCTGGCACTATCCAGGTTCATACTAAAGACAACATCTTTGATTTCCTCACTAGTAGGGACATCACATAGCATAGCATTATTTATCATGTAATATAGTTGGATGTGCTCCAAAATTTCTGGGTTTATCTGATGAGGTGCAGAAGTGAATGCTTTCGAAAAATGCTCCACAAACATGGCTACGATCTCTTCATTTCTGTCCACACAAGTGCCGTCTTCTTTATATAAAGTGATATCAAGGACCGCCTTCTTTGAGATACGACATAGGCATGAAAAAACTTAGTGTTTTTGTCTCCTTCTTTTAGCCATTTTATTCTAGATTTCTGCTCTAGAGCTTTTCCTCTTGGGAAAGCACATGTCCATCTTTTCTTTGTCCTATATATATGCATTGTAGTTATCACTTGGGGTCCTCATCATAAGCATCCTGGCCTTGAGAAAGAGGCTTCAGCTTCTTGTATATTAGTAAGACTTTGTCAAAGACATCCTTGTTCCATCTCCTATAGAAAGATTTCATAAACTTTAGTTTGATGGCCATGTTTATCATGGGAGATAAGGAGGAGGCGCCATCCTCCAGGCAGCAGCTGAATTAGAGAGAAAGCTCTCATGGAGCACCACATATGCTGAAATGTAAATCTAAATGGGCCCTTTGTGGACTCCTTCTTGCTGGAAATTAGAAGGGGGCTATGATCACTGCAAGATCTGCCCAGATGTTGAACCTGAACTGCCAGACAGGAAATAGTCCATTCAGCATTAAAGAACATCCTATCAATTCGAATCCAAATGCCATTTTGTTGTTGCCCATTAAACCAGGTATACTTGTTCCCAACATAATTGGCATCCTCCAACCCCGTAGATGAAACACAAGCTTGAAAGTCCATAGTAGATCTTGAGTAGTTCCTCTTCCCCGCTTTCCTTTCATGAAGAGCCAAAAAACTATTGAAATCCCCACCAACCAGCCATGGTTCAGTGCAACAGTGGAGAAATCCATTATATAGTCCCATAGTGTCCTCCTTTCAATGACTGAGTAGCTAGCATGCACCACCGTGAGATAATAAGTCTTACAAAGTGTAGAAGAAACTGAAACAGTGATAAATTGGTCACTAGAATCCATCCTCAAAATCTAAAAGTTCTGCTCCCAAAACAACCATATGCGTGCATGATCATCAACATTTGCTATACAATTTGCCATGTGCAGTTTATTTCTATACATCTCAATGCATGAGGTAGCTTTTTTTCGGTTCAATAATAGCTATAATAGACAAGTTGTGTTTGCGTTTCAAGAGTTTTAACCTACTAATAGACTGTGCATTCCCTACCCCAACTGGTCAGCATTAACCTCAACTAGTCCTTCTTGGAACTGGTCAGCAGGGGCACTGGCAGTGTGCTCCCCCTGAATCTCTGGCTCCACTTGGACTTCTGGCTCCCCCTGAGCTGGAGCATCTACCATCTGAACATCTTCAGTGTGGCCTGGTGCCGCAACCTCTGCAACTGTATCTTCATCTGGCTCTCTTTCAGAGCAGCTTCTACTTCAGAACATTGGGGGTTTCTTCTATGTGAGTATCTTCAAGCTCCCCCTCAAAAAGAGTAGCACCTTCGCAATTACTTCTTCAATAAAGGCAGGTGCAAGGACTGTAGGAGGGCCATTTCTTCATAGATTGCCCAATGGGCTCAATGTGTTCAGGTGCAATGTCCTCAATCCTTCTTTCAGAAGCAAGAGGCTCCTCTTCTCTGACTGCTGCTTCTTCTTCTTGAACTGGAGGGTCTTCAGGGACTTCTCCAATGATAGCTTCACTCTCTGCTACTGAAGTCTTGGTCCATACATTTCCAATGAGGGAAAATCCACTATTCTTCAGGTTCCTTGATATGATTGGCTGACCCATCTTTTCCATTAATTCCTTTCAAATCTATATCCGGTGACTGAAAATTCTTATCATAGATGAGCATAGGGAAGGGACACTGCTAGCTTGTTCTTCCTGTCCCAAATGGCTTCTGTAGTAGACTTCATTCTCTCTATAATCACCTAAGCCATGTTTATTTCTTGCTTTTGAACGGCCCAGAACATCAAGTCTGCATCTCCCTTGGTACATGATGAAAAGGTTGCACTTCTTGGTACTAAAATCTGGTAGACTATGAAATGAAGAATCTCGTTGAATGCATTGGACTGATTGATATCTATCTTCCCATCCTTCAATTTGTATTCAGTTCCTATAATCCCTAGCCCCTTTGCATGATGTTCACGGATTCAACCAAACTGTGCCCGACTGTGGCCACACCAAACAGCCTCTCCAATAAATCATAAGTGATTTGTATGGATGTACCTTTGGTGGAGGTAGAGAACCATCTTCCACTATCTTCAAACATGTGTAGAAAGCCTTCTCCAGATGCGGATAACTGGGTTCTGAGACTGTACACATCCCTGTCAGCTTCAACCTCTGAAGGGCTTCGACCATACTATGCATCCCATGCTTCTCCAAGTCTTCTAGATCCACTGCCTTGTTTCCAAAGAGCTTGGTCTTCACATCTGATATCTCTCCTATTGATCGGCCGTAAGAAAGGCAACACTGTAACCACCTACACTGCCAGAGCTCCCAGAAGCGGCCAGGGAATCGAGCAAGGTAGGGTTCTGGAGGATTGTGGGAGAAGGAGGAACAGAACCCCTCAAGAAATTTGAGCGGGAAGGAATGGTTTCTTTGAAAGCATAGAGAGGTTTGCCGGAGTCGATGAGGGTTTCACAGGCTTACAAGTTGAACGAGATAAGAGAGAGAGAAAGCGAATCGGTGAGGGAAGGATTATGGTCGTAACGGAGGGACATAAAGGCACTTTTTGAAATGGCGGAGCAATAAATGCGGATAACGACAAAATAGGAGAATATAACGCAAGTATAATGGATTTACTTAAATCTAGCGGGGAAAGATAAGTCTTATCCTAAAATTTATTATTTTATTTCAGTTACTTACAGATATATCTGTTACAAATTGCACATGCCTAGCTCCCTTCTAAGAGACGTAAATCTCTCTTCAGATAAGGCTTTTGTAAAGATATATGCTAACTGATTTTGGTATCTACAAATGAAATATTAATATTACGATTGGCTACATGATCTCTAATAAAATGATATCTGACCTCTATATGTTTCATCTTGGAGTGTGTACTGGATTTTTCGTCAGATTTATTGCACTTGTGTTGTCACACAGCAACGGGATGGTCTTGATGTGTAGTCCATAGTCCTCAAGTTGTTGTTTGATCCATAAGAGTTGAGTGCAACAGCTCACAGTAGCTACATATTCAGCTTCAGCTATTGATAGTGCTACTAAATTTGCTTCTTTGAAGACCAGGAAATCACATCCTACAAGGAATTGACAACCACCATTGGTGCTTTTTCTATCTACTTTGCATCCAGCATAGTCAGTATCCGAATATCCAATTAAACTAGCTTCACAAGATTTAGGATACCATAGTCTTAAGTTATGAGTTTTAGATAAATATCTAAAAATCTTTTTAACATATATTAAATGAGATTGTTTAGGATCAGACTGATATCTTGCACACATGTATACACTAAATAAGATGTCAGGTCTACTAGCTGTTAAATAAAGCAATGACCTTATCATACCTCTATAAAGTTTTTGATCACTTTCTTACCTTCCTGATCACTGTCTAACCTGGTGGATGTACTCATTGGAGTGGATAGTGGTTTAGCATTATCAAACCCGAATTTCTTCAATAGTTCCTTGGTGCATTTTGCTTGAAAAATGTGTGTACCTTCATTGCTTTGCTTGATTTGTAATCCAAGGAAGTAGTTGAGTTCTCCCATCATGCTCATTTCAAATTCTCCCTGCATGAGCTTCTCAAAATACTTGCACAAGGATTCATTAGTAAATCCGAATATAATATCATCTACATAAATTTGCACAAGTAATATATTTTTGACATTTGATTTAATAAACAATGTGCTATCTACCTGTCTTCTAATAAATATGATTTAGTAAGAATGCACTAAGTCTTTCATACCATGCTCTAAGTGCTTATTTTGAACCATATAATGCTTTATGCAATTTAAAAACATGATTTGAAAATATAGTCATCAAAACCAGGAGGCTATTCCACATAGACTTCCTCCTTTATATAACCATTCAAAAATGTTGATTAACATCCATTTGAAAAAGTTTTAAATCTAATGCAGATGCATGTGCAAGTAATATTCGAATAGCCTCTAGTCTAGCCACTCTGCATAGGTTTCATCAAAGTCTATGTCTTCCTCTTGGGAATAGCCTTGAGCACCAGTCTGGCCTTGTTTCTATGATAACACCAGCTTTATCCAATTTGTTCTTGAACACGCATTTGGTGCCAATCACAGCATGATCTAATGGTCTCGGAACAAGGGACCAAACTTGATTTCTCCTAAACTGATTAAGTTCATCTTGCATGGCTAGAATCCAGATTCATCAGACAATGCTTCATTGATTGTCTTCGTCTCTATTTGAGATACAAATGCTAATAATCATAGGGAATGATATTACCTCTTGTTCTTACCCCAACTGATGGATCTCCAATGATGTTATCAATATGGTGATCCTTTTTGTACCTCAATTCTTTTGGAAGATCATGGATAATGTCCTTCTGTTGTAATTCTTTCAAGGGTGGATCTCATTATCCTTGATGGTAGATTCTTTCATTTCCTGGGTAAGTTTATCTGTATCTTCATCATCACTTTCAAATTCCATTCTTAGGAAGGGTAGATTCATCAAAAATAACATGCACAGTTTGTTCAATCAATAAACTTCTTTTATTAAAAACTCTATAGCCTTTAGGTTTAGATGTATACCTTATAAGATCCCTTCATCGGATTTTGATCCAGCTTACCTATGTCTCTCTTAACATTGTTGTGAATGAAGCATGGACATCTAAAAGTTCTAAGATGGCTGATATTGGGCTTCCTTTCCTTGTACAGTTCATATGCAGTCTTCTTCAGGATTGGCCTGATCATTACTCTATTTATAATGTAACATGTTTTATTGATAGCTTCTGCCCAGAAGTATCTTGGAAGGTTATATTTAGGCAACATGGTCCTGGCTATATCCAATAAGGTTCTATTCTTCCTCTCAGCTACTCCATTTTGCTGTGTGTTCTAGTGCTGAGAAATTGTGTTCTATACCCTGGTCATTACAAACTCTGCAAATCTATCGTTTTGGAATTCTCCTCCATGATCTGAACGGATACTGATGATGCTGAACTTCTTATCTTTTTGAACAAGTTTGTTGAACTTCAAAAAACTCTCATGTGTCATCTTTATGCTCAAGAATGATACCCATGTAAATCTTGAATAATCATCAACTATAACGAATCCAAGTTCTTTCCTCCCAGGCTAGTAGTCCCTCATTGGTCCAAACAAGTCCTGTGTAGCATTCTAGTGGTTTGGAGGTAGTGACTACTGTCTTGGATTTGAAGGAAGATTTTGCATGCTTTCCGTTTGCACATGGCTCACAAATGCTGTCTAGATTTGAATTTATCTTTGGCATACCTTCCACTAGATCATGTTTGATGATTTTCTTATTCCATCCAAGATGCAGTGACCTAACCTTCTGTGCCACAGTTCAGCATTCTACTCTTTACTTGCTGCTAGACAAATGTCTTGATCCTTTAATTCTTCTAGATGTAGTACATATAAATTCTTTTCTCTGTGGCTTCGAAGATAGTTGCACCATCCTGATGATCAACACTTAGATTCCTGAAACTTGATCTGGTGATCTTACCCTTGTCACAGCTGACTGATGCTGATTAGATTGTGCTTGAGTCCTTTGACGCATAGAACATCTTCTATCAGATCCATCTTGGCTTCCAATGGATCCGCAACCAATCACTGACCCTTTTCCATTATCACCATAGGTTACTGTACCTTCTTCATTTTTGATGTGCGAGAACAGTCTTTTTTTTCCTGTCATATGCCTTGAGCACCCGCTGTCTAGTACCACTTTGATGCTCTAAGGCTTCCTGCAATAAATCAATGATTTAGGTACCCAAGTTCTTTTAGGTCCTGTTGGTTAGCTTCTTCATAGTTTCTTTTGGAATCCATTTTAGGTGTTTGGTAGTACAGTTATTTTAGTGTGACCTAATTTGTTATAGTGAGTGCAACGAGAATATTATTTATTATTCTGTTCGCATATGGTTCTTACTGTTATTTGTTTTATAGTTGAGGCTTTGTTCAGCTACGAATTTTGGTGTTGGATAGATTTTAGGATGAATTACAGTTTCTTCATTGTCTGGTGGAATATATCCTAAACCATACTTTTTCCTACCTGATCTTCTTGCTCCTTTTAATATCAAGGAAGATTATCCATTTGTGAATTTTTCAATTGTGGCTATTAAATATTCATTATCTTTTGTTAGTGTGTTAATTTCACTTTTAAGTTTGCTTGTGGTTTCCTGATTTTCAAAGTTTGATATCTTTTCATTTTACTCTTTATATCTTCGCATAGCAGTTCATTTCTTCTTTTTAGTTCAGAATTTGTTTTTCTAATTATTCATTTCAGATTTTAGATCTGAGTTTGTTTTCAAAACAGCAAATTTTTCTTAGTTGTTTTTAACAGTTTACAGACATCTTTATATTTACTATATAATTCATTAAAAGCATCTTCTAAACTATCCAATCTGATTCATTGCAAGAAGTAAAGGATGAGTCAGAAGTTACCTTATCATCAACATTTGCCATGAAGGCCAGATTGGCCTTTTCTTCTTCTTCTTCTTCGCTGGAGCTTAACTCACTGTCTGAGTCACTTTTGTTGTTCCATGCAGCAGTCATGGCTTTCTTTTTATACTTCTTGAATTTCTTCATGTTGTCCTTCTTCTTGATTCGTTTTTTCTTTAGTTTTGGACACTCAGCCTTGATGTGTCTAGGCTTCTTGCACTCGTAGCATATCAGTTCAGATCTCTTGACTTCTTTGCCTTCAGATCTTTTAAGTCTCTACCTTTCTTGAAATATCTTCTTCCTGACTAATATTTCTTTTTAGCTAGAATGCGCTGCAGTCTTCTGGAAAGAAAGGCTTCTTCATCTTCACTGCTTTCATTACTTTTGTCACTTTCTGATTCACCATCAGACGTGTCTTCTGTGGCCTTCAGAGCATTGTTGTGCTTCTTCTTACTAGAGGATTCTCCCAGCCTTCATGTTTATCTCATGAGCCATCAAAGACCCAATGAGTTTTTCAAGTGACATTCTCCTAAGATCGTTGGCTTCTTCTATGGCTGTTCCTTTTGAAGTCCATGAGGTTGGTAGAGATCTTAGTATTTTTCTTACCACCTCCAATTTCATACATTTTTCCAATCCAGCCAGACCGTTGGTGATGTTTTGTGAATCTACTGTACATTTGAGAGATGGACTATCTAGACTACATTTGAAATCTTTCATATTAGCTACCAGAATATCTATCCTTGTTTCCTTTACCTTATCATTTCCTTCATATGAGTCTCAGCTTTTCCCACATTTCCATAGCTGACTTACACGCTGAAATCTCGTTGAATTCTTTCTTACTGAGCGCACAACACAGTATACTTTTAGCTTTGCTGTTTTTAGATATTTTCTTCTTGTCTTCGTCTGTCCATTTGTCCTTATTGTTGGTTACCAAGAGGTCTCCTTCTTCAACAATTGACCAATTTGGAAATCGAGACCTTGAGGAAGAACTCCATCTGTGACTTCCAGTAGTTGTAATCTTCACCGTCGAATAGAGGAGGTTTGTTAACGACACTGACCTTCTGCATGACCTTGAGCTATCATTTATCTTTGCTCTTTAGATCATGAGATCTACTAACTTGAAGAGACTTGGCTTTGATACCACTTGTTTCCCAGATAGCAAGCCCAGAGGGGGGTGAATGGATTGCTAAAAATTCTTCTTCTAATAATTCCTGTAAATAAACACACTTGACAGACAATACTAAGATCGATAGTTAGAGTTAGTGCTAATCAAAACAGGAGAACATCACACAGACAACAGGAAATTTTATCCTGGTTAGGATCTCCTATCCCAAGGAGTACTACGTCCAGTCCTCAAGCAACCACTTGGGATTCCACTAACCAAGGGTACAGTCCCCCTTAAGACACTTACACATCCAGCAATAGCTGGCCTTCTCTTCTCTACCAGAAGAGGGATCGCTCCACCTGATGCAACAGGTTTTCTCTTCATACCCGAAGAGAATGCTCAAGAAAAATGAGTTGAAAGAGAAAGGCCCCAAGACCAAGCTTATAGCCTTTCTTGATCTAACGAAGCTGAGAGACCACAAGATTATCACAAATGAACTCTCTCAGATCAACGCAAGCTCTCAAAGGAAATGCAGTATTCTACAGAGAGCTAAGAGCTACACAAAGTTGGAATGAACGAGCTAGCTCTTTTTCTTCTACAGGTGACTAAGATGTTCAAGCTTCTCAAAGGTTGAAAGAGTCGTGTGTTGCTTGGAGTCACCAGTCTTGTTTTATCTTCTTTGAAACCATTTGACCGTTGAAGTATCCGTTGAAATGTTTGTTGTCTCACATCTTCATGCACGTTGGAGTGTCTAGTTCGAAGGAAAAGCAAATGAGCCTGTAGCCATTAATGATCGGATAGACACACATACTCAAGGAAAGATTGTATGAATCTTCTATCCTCTTGTCAAGTTGACTAGTCCATCTTGAGACGTGCGTTTCCATCGGAAACCCTGCACACAATAAATGCTGACACATAGACAACTTATCTTTGTCTAAACTGTCAGTCAACATTAGTAGTTGTGCTATATGAAGATACACCAAAGGGAAATGCCATTTTTTCATTGTGACTTGTGTGTTATAGGAAAGATAGGTAAAAGATATATCGTGCAGAGGTTTTGTACTAACACAATAAATGTTAGAAAACATGGGATACAACATACTTTTGCGGAAAACTTGAATTCACAAAGATTTGAAATTCATTTGAATATCATGTGGAATGTACTAAAGAAGATTTAAACAAGAATGCTTGACAGCTGTGTAAAAATATAATCATTAATAGAGGGTTGATGTATTGACAGGTTGTACCCAGAGAGAGTCGATTGATGTTAAATCAATGATATAATCATACGTCAAGTGATAATGTAATCCATGTTGAAATCAAGTCGATGTGAGCATAATCCATGTATTAATGAAATCGATATTGTGTACAGAGTCGTTGTTTAATTGAAGTCGATATGCTGGAAAATCGTTGTTTGAAATGAAGTCGATATAACCATGAAGTCATTGTTTCATATGAAGTTGTTGTTCTACTGAAATCGTTGTATAAGTAAAGTCGATGAATCAACCAAATCATTGTTTAAGTGAGATGAAATCGTTATTGCAATGAAATCGATGTTATGAAGTCGTCGTAACAACCAAGTCGTTTTTTAAGTGTAACGAAATCGTTGTTGCAATGAAATCGATGCTATGAAGTCGTTGTAACAACCAAGTCGTTGTTTAAGTGAAACAAAATTGATGTTTCTATGAAGTCGTTGTAGCGACGAAGTCGATGTTTGAGTGAAACAAAATCGATGTTTCTATGAAGTCGTTGTAGCGATGACGTCGATGTTTAAGTGAAACAAAATCGATGTTTCTATGAAGTCGTTGAAGTGATGAAGTCGATGTTTAAGTGAAATAGAATCGATGTTTCTAAGAAGTCATTGTGGCGACGAAGTCGATGTTTAAGTGAAAAAAAATCGATGTTTCTAAGAGAGTCGTTGTACTAAGTGAGGTCGATGTATACTTAAACAAACATATGCATTGAACTTCAAAAAGCAGTGTGTGTAAACAACTTACAGATTTTGCTTGAATTATTACCTGTGGATAAACTTTAGAAAATACTTTTCATGGTTTTGTTGATCACGAAAATACATATAATTAATAATATTACATGGAGATGGACTGATCATCAAGAACCTGACAACGGGGCGGCCCAATAGGCTGCGTTCTCAGGTCTGATCGCGACCAGGAACCTGTCGCGTTTTGAATGCAATAGGCCTGGCATCGCGTTCCGGCTGTCTGCCTGACCGACCTGTCCGCGTTCCTTTACTTGCCCTGTCTACCTGATAATGTAACCATCCAATATGACTTGACTTGGCATGAAATTATCTCATAATATATCTGGTAATTACTTCAATAATGTATTTAAATTACCCTATTTTTTAATGGCTTGTCTTCTTTTTCTCATGATGTTTTAAATACCGTTACTGACGCTCCACTGTTCTAGAATTCCTCTGGAACGTCGAGCACTTGTTTCTATATACACTTTCTCTTGACTTGGATAAACTCTTCGTCGGATATTCCTTTTATCGAACTAGTGAATCCATGTTCAAGGCCTCCGTAAGTCTCCTCTGTCCATGAATTCTCACATGGTCAATGAGCTGGTTGTACCCTAATACCTATGATACCCTTTAGGGATCAGTAATATCTAAAAGGCCTTAGAATGTTCTCTCTCTTATCATGAGATCACGCCGGACCTCTGGACTATGCTTGTAGATTGGTCATTGGTTGGTTGGTGAATCTACCTGATTGCCACACCCATTATGCGTGTTTGCAACCGTTACTATCGCCTGTTTAACGTTGTTTTCATGTGTAATGACCACTAGCTCTCATCTATACTCACTCGGTCATCTATTCACGTTGTCTCTAACTTGTCTATTCATCAAGTACTCTCCTCTATTCTTGGTACTATATATGGCCATTTGACTGATTGTCTAAAGATAAACATTATGACTAATGCTTGGCATATAAAGGGTCCGGTCTAGTCCTAGGAGGTGCGCCCAAAGTGCTATTGCCCACGGAGTTAATTGACTAGAGTGTTTGGCATTCACTCAAGTGCTATCTATCTCGACTATCTATATGACATCAAAGTGCTATGCTATACTTGACTCGTTGTGCTATCATGAACTATATTGTGCTATTTATGCTATGTCCATTCCTGCTCTATGTGTTATGCTTGACGCTTGTGCTCTATATCGTGCTATCACTTGCTTGATAATACTTGACTCTCGCCCTCCTTTGTTAGTTTACTCGTGCCTTTTAATACATTAATCATTTAAACATACTTGATCATGAGATTTAAGTCCTACTGGGCGTTATCGCTCACCCTGCTTATTGTTTGTGTTCTCAGGTGAGACCGAGGGATACTTACACTTATGAGGACGGAATGACCAAGAGTGAAGTCAAGAGTACCCTGGCATCTTAGTGTTATGTTAGAGTCTTAGTTTAGTCTTACTTTTATTCAATGTAATTGGGCCCTATAGAATGGCTCTGATATTAGTGATTGTAATAGACATTTGAGGAATTATTAATGAAATGCATTTGCTTTAGTATATATTCTTTGACTAGTGGTTTGATGTCCATTAACGCTCTTACCTTTTATTTGCAATTGTCCTCACATTCTGATGTTTCCGCATCGGGGCTGACAGTTTTTGTGATATCAGAGCCTAGGTTGTTCTTAAGTATAGGATGATCTTGGTTGACCAACCCTCGGCTAGAGTCAGTTACCCTACCTATGTGAGCTGTGGTTAGAACCAAGGGTAACTAGTTAAAATGTACCCACACCCGCACAAATTAATTCCACATCAATATCATAACAACAAGTTACTTTTGTAGGAACTTAAGAAAGCTGAGATGACTGCTGAACGTGCTCAGATGAGGAGCATGCAACAAACTCTCCAAGAACTCACATGTGCGCTTCTGCAAGCTGCACAAGGTGGAGGGAATTGCAGCGGTGCAGGCGAGCTGCATCGTAACTTCAGGAGCTTGAAACCCACCTAGGTTCAGTGGTTCCATGGACCTGGATGAGGCCGAGCACTGGCTGAAAGAAACGGAAAGAATTTTCCATGTCATGCAATGTGCAGCTGGGGACAAGCTGCTACTAGCTACCTTTCACTTGAGAAGTTGCCTGCTCTTGGTGGGAGTCAGTGGAAGCGACCAGAGCTAATGGTCAATTTACTTGGGCTGAATTCAAAGAGCATTCAACTCCAAGTATTTCTCGGAGCGTGTCAAAGAGAAGGAAGGCTGCGGAGTTTGCTGCTCTTAAACAGAGGAGCCTATTTGTGGCTAACTATGAAGCACAGTTTTCTAGATTGCAAGATATGCTGAGCATCTGGGAATATCCAAAGGATGAAGGCTAAGCGCTTCCGCTCAAGCCTTAAGCCTTATATTTACTCAACTAGCCCCACTCGACATCCAAACTTATGCCGACATGGTGAAGAAAGCGCAACTTTAGAAGATGCTACGGACTTCACTGACCGCAATCAAGGGAAGTTCTGAAGAAGGAATTGACACCCGTCTGACTACTGCCAAGCCAACTATTAGCAAGAACGTCCTTTCAGTATCACGGAAGGACCCAGTCAAGAAAAGAAGCCCAAACTTTTTGTCCCTACAACTCTGACAAAGAGCAACTGCAATTACTGTGACAAGTCGAGGCACACAGCATAAGTGTTGGAGAAAAGCTGCGTATGTAAGACCCAACCCCCTTGGGCCCTTTGGCCCCATCCTTAGGTTGCAACATGCTCCTGGGTGTGACGTGGTCACGACAGGAGGCCTGTCGCGATGGGTTTGGTCGCGACAGGAGGCCTGTCGCGACGGGCTTTGGTCGCGACGACCAGGGTGGTCGTGTTCTTGTCGCGACGGTGTGGCCGTCGCATTCTGGTCATGACGGCCTTTCTCACAGTCGAGACTGGTGTCCTTTCTGTCAGAACGGCTCTGTCGGGTGTCAGGCGCACTTGTGTGAACGCGACGTGGTCGTCCGTCGGGATCGCTTTCCCGATCTTCGAGTTTGACCCCTTTTTTGGGGTCGCGACCGAGGCGACCGTCACGATAAGGTCGCGACGCCTAGGGGCGTCATGATGAGAGTCTTATCGCAACATGTCGTTCCATCGCTTCTGGGGCCTCCAGGTTAAAACCCAAGGCCGCGCCCCATTTCCCCCTCTGCCCTCTCAGCTCTCTTTCTCCCCTCTCCTTTCCCTCTCATGTCCCTTGCGGATTCTTGGCGAATCTTGGTGTTTGAGGCGTTCGTGCTGAGGTGGTGTCGTCCCGCTCGTGCAGAGGACGTGTTCATGTCGTTTGGAGTGAGGAGGAGGCGTCCTTTCCTACGAGACGGCCCCAACGGGTTCGTTCTTCACATGGAGGTAGGGACTCTTGATCCTCTCACCCTAAGCAGCTCCCTTCCCCCTCTAAAGCATGGTTTCTATGTGGTTTGGGGCTTGGGAGTTGTGAGAACTCCATGCTTGAGGTTGAGTGAGGTTCCTCTTCGAGTGTAGATCCGTTTATGGGGTTTCAAAGGTAATTTAGATGCTTTACTAGCTTTCTAGCATGTTGAGCATGATCCCCTCCCCTGTGTGGTTGTTTCCCCCATTTTTGGGGTGGTTCTCGGAGGGGTTGCTCCGGAACTCCCCTCTGTCTGAGAACGCGATGATCGTGGAGGTCGCGATTTGAACACGATGGCCTGGCCAGTCGCGACGAGATTGCGATGCTCTTGGGTGTCGCGACCACGTCGCGACGGCTCGGGCCGTCGCGACGGTTGCGACAGGGTAGGGCGTCGCAACCAAGAGGTGACGGCCCATGCGTCGCGACCTCAGCCGCAAGACAGGTTTGATTTACGCCATTTTCGTTTCATTTACTATACCCGTGGCACCTGTGCTAGTTCCCTAGTACGGTCTACACTAATCTTTCGCCCGGTGCTCGGCACTTGAGGGCTTGTCCCGTGTGAGAGGTTGTTACCATTGCCTGGGACCCCCATCCTCGGGAGCCTGTCGAGGGAGTACTCGGGGCTACGAGTGTTCTCGAGTTGGCAGCCACCAGGCCAACTCTGGAGCTTAGGGGAAAATGGTGGTTAGGACAGTGGCGTTGAGTCTCTTGCAGAGCTCTCGTGGTTGGACGGGACACCGAGGTCTGTTTTTGGAGTTCTTTCCGGCGCAGTCAAACTATCCTTTTCTCACTGCCTCGCTCTTTGCGGCCCCGGAAACCGCTTAGAGAGGGCCAGGCGTGGGACCGTAGTCTGGCCAGACTACAGCGGTTATTGTTGTGTTACTTTGTGTCCTACCTCGCTCTGACGAGACGTGAGGTTCATGACCCGAGTCGAGATAAGACGTCGTGGACGCACCGACCTTGACTAGTGGTAGTGCTTCCCATAGCTAGTGTTCCCTGTCCAGGCTGAGTCCCCTTCATCTGTGTTTGCTAGCCGTGTGGTGGTCACGATTGCAGTC
>JACBKR010002793.1:0-33039 GCA_014218235.1 Colocasia esculenta | reverse complement strand
TTGGCCCCTGAATTTTAATGACCTTGTGGATAGCACAGCAAGTCATTAAATCCAGTCTAAGTGGTACCATCATTACGTAACGAGCATAGATTTGAATGTAGCCATTGTGGATAGCACAACAAAGCTACACCGTTCCTCTACACCGTTTAAGGCATCACCATGCCATAGTTTTAGTCTGTCATCAGATTTGGCAAGCCTTGTGGATAGCACAACAAACTTGCCCGATCTAATGGCAATCCTAAAACTATAATGATGGAGGGCCACGTAATTCATTCTTAATGATTACGCTACAGCTTAAAATTTAAACGAGGAGGGATTTTGACATATTTTATCTTGGTCTCTATATCTGCGTGCTATTGATATATAATTTGGAATATCATATATTTAATTATATAAATCATAGCACATTCCACACATATCACATATATGAAGAAAAACGATGGATGATCATGGACTTTAACCTAGAGTGGCATTACCAGAGCCAGTTGGTAATCCACAAACATGGCAAACTATGGCAGCCCCGCATCGTATGCTCTTGCTTGATGTAACTCTATCTCCATGAAGGTCTTGCATGGTACTCTCCTCCATCTCCTCCAATCCGCTTCTTAAAATTACAAGTAACATTAAATTGGGCTCGCATGCCCATAAATATACATCAGATAATATAATAAACCTTGAACAAGTCAAGGAGAGTACATAACAGGAGGGAGATAGAATGTACAACCCGGATTTAATAGAGAGAGAGGAGGCTCGCAGTCCTAAAAATTACATCACATGCCATAAACCATAAACATCATCACATGAAATCTAGGTCCATGATCATCCATCCACACATCAACACATCACATGCATCAATAAGCAATTATCACATAATTACTTCTAAAATAACTTTTATTTCAAAAATATAATAATTATATTTTGAAAACCATTTAACTAAACAATTTAGCTAATATGGAAAACATCTAATCAACATTAGATAAATGCCATTCGCTGTTACTGCATGAATCCGCCAAAATTTACTGTTAATTAATTTAACAAGAATCACATTCTTAAATTAATTAACATGCATTATTAGATGAGAGGAAATAACTAAAACAATTTTAGAATTCCCTAAACTAATTAAGCAAGGGGTCCAACATATGAAAAATAATTTAACAGAGAGTTAAAACATTTTTAAAACTCTTAAAACTAATTTTCATACTTTTTGGTATTTTTAAGAATTTTTCTGGATTTTAAACAATTTAAAAACCATTTAAAAACTTAAAAAAGGGGGAAATGGGCCGGATCCGACCGCGGCCTGTGCGGGACCCGTGGGGGTCCGCCTGCGACTTACCCGCAGGCGGACCCGCCCACGACTTACCCGCGGTGAAACCCTAGCCGTCGCCGTCCTCCGGCACAGGGCGGCCCCACCGGCCCCGGAGCCTCCACCGGCGGCCACGGACGGCGCCGGCGGCCGCGGATGGCGCCGGCGGCGCCGAAGGCCACCTCCCATCACCCCAAACGTCCAGAAATTCGGAAAAACCCCAAAAAAATGTAGAAAGCTCCCCGTCTTGGACTGTCCAAGAAGCATGGCGGCGGCATCTTGCAGAGGGTCGTGTGACCTCTACAGAGGGCCAAACGACGCCACAAAGGGTTCTTCGTGATGCCCTTGGTACCAGGAACAACTTCCATGTACCAATAGGAAGTGCACATCCCATGTGCGACCCAAGAACACAGCAAACTTGGCGATTCATGTAGAACGTGAATCGACGAAAACGCATAAAATAACAATCATATGGCGCCGATTCTGACCGAGCCAGCAACCTGGCTCTGATACCACTGTAAGAATCGTACAGAGCGCAGCGGAAACACGATTCCCTCCGGTAGATATCGTTGCCGTGGTCGGAATCGAACAAAAACGGAGAACACGCACGTAGGAAGATCTGATCTTTACCTTTGCGGGGTTGCGAAACTCCCGAATCTGAGGAGGAGGTAGCGCCGGAGGCGCTGGTGCTTCAAGCCGTTCAGGTGTTCGGCCTCTAGATGTATCACGTGAGCTCCAGATGCAGACGGGGTCTCCTCGATCTCTACACGTCTCCCGGATCTCAACTCCACCATGTGCAGAGAGAGAGGAGAGAGAAGAAGTGGGGGCACCCTGGAGAGAGAGAGAGAGGAGGGGGCGGCCAGAGAGGACCCTGTAGCTTGGGCCAGGGTTTAACTCTCCACGTGTATATATAGACTATGCGGTTTTTTCACAAACCCCAGTTAATGTCTATATCGGTCATCCTGCCCAGTCTGCTCGAAACTCTATTGCGTGTGACCCTCTAGGCCCAAGTGCTAGTCCAGTTTTCAGCCCATTAAGCCCAATAACTCTTTATTGACATACTGCAATTATTAATATCTCATATTAATTAATTACACAATCAATTATTGTCTCACGATAATTGACCGGCTTCTAATCAAGTTGGTTGCCAAGCAACACCTCTTGATCCTAGAAAGCATTGGGGTTCAGCAACCCATTCAAGGAACCTATTGTGTCAACAGATATCACGTGACTATAATCCTTCGCTCGTACAATGCTCCCGAGTGCACTTAGGGTATGGTCAACTGTCAAACCCTAATACGCACACTCACTTGGATTAGATGCCGCATAACAATATCAGAAAACTCCATTTCTGATAAGTAGTCATGCCCTGGCCAGGGACTATCAGGCATCTTTCCCTAGAGCATTCATCTCTTATTACCGAGAGCGAGCGATCCCATGTTGACCACACAATCACCTTCGAAGGTATTCCGCTAGATCCGAACACTTAACTGATTAAGACCCCATGGCTAGAGATCTATAAGTTAAGGTTAAAATCTAGAAGTCCACCAACAAGGTGTCCTTGGTGTCTCAGGTCTAAGGACCAATCACGCCACTGTGACAATGAATCTAGCTGGTTGACAGTTAGGTAACATTACCATCCAGCGATTCATAACGGATCAGTTCAGTGAACTCATTCTCCAATGATCACCTACAGATTCACCTTAGTGTCTCCACACAAGTGACTATGAGACCAGTCACCCTCCTCATATAAGCAGGTGCAAACTGTACTAGTCTAACCGGATATTCGATGTCCTTCTCGAATATCCTCCGACTAGGAACAATTAAGAATATACGCTTAAAAGGATATTAATCCCATTATTATGATCTCATCATAATTAGTATCCATCGCGCATATTCAGGACTTCATATGAAACGATAAACGAATTACACATAATAAATATAAAAGCTCATTATTATTATTAAAGAACAAGGTTGTACAAGTTATGATTGGCTTGAGGACAACATAACTAACACTTGGAAGAATTCGAATGAAGTTCACAGGAAGTGTAAAGGCTTGTATACGCTTCTAGTGTTGTTGTGTCTATCTTCCTTCTTCAAACTTGACTCCTTTTATAAACTTTAGAAAAATAGCCATTTAGAAAATAGCCGTTGGAGCTTGTGGCCGTTTGCAATATGTCCGTTTGAGAAATCTCTAGGATCCTTTGGGTCTTGAAGTGTTTGGTTACCCAGAAGTCTTTTAGTTTTGCTTCTTTCCAAGATTTTCAGAAGGAGGTGCAGTTTCTTCACAGTAGAAGATAAGCACTTTTCCTTTCGGAGTGAACTGTGGGGAGACATGCTGAAAATGTGCTTCAATAAATGCCTGCACAAGGACAAGACAAAAGAGAAGAGTATCTCATACCTTTGAGGTAGGTGGATTAGATAAGTACATAGGAAGGTATGGAAAACCTCGGATGAGAAGAAGAAAAGTAGACAGACAGTTAGGAAAAAAGGTAAAGCATGGGTCTGTCAGTGGTAGGTGAGTCTTGTCAGATGCCATGCTCCTGAGAATTCATAATGCATAGTGTCTAATGAATCCACCAAAATCCGGATCAAAGACATGAAGACCATGAGGCTTAGTTCAGAATATTTCAGAAATAATTTGGATAGGATTTAGATGAAATTTTAAGTACAACATGTCTGTCTTCTCAGAGAAATAATAATAAAATAATTACAGGTTGATGTACCAATAAGATATTGAAAGTTTATTAAAAAGATGTATGAAACATTTGGAGATAAACTTGCATTAAATGTTAAGCCTAAAAAGGATCAGAAGAGTTTTACAGAGTTAATCAGTGAAGTCGAATCCAAAAGAACATGCAATTCAATGAAGAAAAAGAGTGATTCGACTTCAGTAAAGAAGCAATAAGGTAATTCGATTTCTAAGAAAAAAAGGCAATTCGACTCTAACAAGAAAACAGCAATGTAATTCGACTTCTGAGAAGACAAGCAATTCGACTTCAGTAGTCGAATTACTGAGATTAATCTTTGAAGCATTCGACTGTGGTAGTCGAAGATGACAATCGAATCTAGAGTTGGATTTGTAGGCATTCGACTGTAACAGTCGGAGTCATCAGTCGAATTAGGTATAAAGTTGTGAACTTAGAAAATTTTCATGGTTGTTTGACTTAGATTCTGAAGGAGTCGGATTTGATAGTCGAAGCGAACAGTCGAATTTAGTAGGACATAGAGAGTCTGTGGACTTAGAAAAAAATTTTGAGATGGAGGTATAGTCCTGAAATGTATCTGTATGATTTTTGTGATATGTAATTACTATATTGCTTTGTAGAAAGTTTATTTTAAAGAGTTTTGTCATAGCAAAAATAATAGATATATTAATTTAAGAAAATTCTTTAATTCTTAGGGGTAGTTGCTCAACAACATCAACTCTCTGGAAAGTGAACTGTAGCAACCTTCATTTTAAAATCCCAAATAAATAAAAATTTAATTAATAAATGTGATAAATAGAGTTATTTAGAATAAAGAGAGAGTAATTGTATAAAAAGGGAATTAAATCAATACCCATTAACCAAAATTAGGAGTGGGTGTATTAATGGCCCAAACATGAAAGAGTGGGCCAATTATGAAGAGCCCATCATGGGATGGGAGATAATAAGTAAATTTCATACCTAATTAATTAATAAGTAAAAAGGGGTTAAGATAAATGTTAAAAAACCATATATATCCAAAACAAGAGACCACACCCATTCTAACCCTTTGGCCATGAGATTAGGTCTCTTCCCTACCCTATTAGGTGGATAAATGCTAGAAATAATATAATAATTGTGGAATTTCGGAGTTTGAAGAGGAGAAGAGAGTTTAATGTGTTAGGACTCTATTAGCAAGTTAAACACCCCAATTTGGCCCTATTAACCCCATAGATCGTGGCTGGAGCTCTGGGAGCGAAGGAGAAACGTGTGGACGAAGGAGCAAAGAGGAGAAGGAGTTAGAGCAAGGGATTTCATCCTCCACACACAAAACCCTAGGATTCTTAAACGCGTGAAAGGTAGGCAATCTCTCAAACCTAAATCGTGAAATTTAAACCCTAGGTAGTCTATTCATCCTCTTTGAAAGCCCTCTATGATTTCCTATTTTTGTTTTCCATGAGGGAGAATTAAATGTTGCAATCCTAGTCTGTATCATGCACTTGAACCCCTTGTTTACCTAAAATCCAGCTTGTATTCGATCCATGCCCTGATATTATTCCATGAATACTACATGCTCTTACCTTTTAAACGCCCATATTTGCCCAATTTTTATCATGTTAATCATTGCCAATTAATTGTTGATTCATGACTGTGCATGATTAGGTCACCGAAAGTAACCTAATCAAAGCATGCCCTATACATGTATGTTTAATTAAACATGTCCAGTGATAGATCTCCATGTCTAGTTTCGTTTTAAATTAATTTCGTGATTTTTAGCGTTCTGTGATTTTATATCATTTTTAAAGTGGACTATGTCATGTATGGAGGGATGGAACCCACCTAGAAAAAGGGCAAAACTCCTTTTCTGGGCTCGGGCCACTTCTGGAGTGTGACGGCCCGACCAATCGCGATCTCGAGGGGGTCACGACACGGGGGTCCATCGCATTCTGAACGCGGCGGGTCGACATGTCGCAACCTGGCCGGATTGACCCTAGTGGCCGGTTCAGCAGAACGCGACCGAGCCTGGCGTCGCGACCTGAACGCGACAACCACCTACGTCGCGACCTCAGTGTTGCGGCCAGAACTTGAATTTACACTTATACCCCTATATATGTGGTATTTAAATCATGTTTAACCCTAATTAACACTGTCATGACTATTAACGGCTGATTTTTCAATACATGAAATTCATTAATTTAAAAGCCATGAGCACAACCTTACATGCTCTCTTGATTTCTTACACTTGCACACACCTATCATTCATGTTTACCATTAAACCTTATTAAACTACAATAATGTATCTAGTAATAAGTGAAATTAATTACTAAATCCCCTATTATATTTACACTTGTCTTCATTCTCATTGCATGATTTTAATACCGTGATCGTTTCCATCGGCCTTCGAGCACTCGAGGCACGACGGACCTAGTTTCTACACTTTCTCTTGGCATGGACCACCTCTCCACCGGGAATACTCCCGACTGGGGCAAGGACTCCTTGTTAAGGCCTCCGTAAGTCTTCTTGGCTTTGGTGCACGTCCTTAGCCGACGAGCTAGTTGTACCCTTAAAAACCGTTAACCTTAGGGATCAGCACGATCCATGGCCTTAGTGTGTATCCTTCTTACCTTGTGATCACGCTGGACCATCTGGCCTTGTTCATAGCATGGCTAGTGGGCGGTGGTGACTTCTACCAGACTGTCGGCACCCGACCTAGTGCTGTGTAACTGTACTATCGATGTTTAACGTTGTTTTACGAATATACTCCTATCTCATCTACTATCTCGTTACTCTCATCTGATCACTTTCACTCTATACTCTCATCTATTCGTCTATTACTCTCATATATCTTGGTACTCTCTTGGCCATTTGTGTGATTGTCTAAGAGAAGAAAATGACTTATGCCAGCGCAATAGGGCCTGATCTGGTCCTGGGGAGAGCGCCCGAAAAGTGCCAGTGCCCATGGGAGTTAAAATGATCAAGGGTGTGTACGGCATGCACTGTGCTATTATACTATCAAGATTAATCTATGACAATCAAAATGATCTATCAATACAAGTGCAATATATTCAAGTGCTATACAAGTGCTATCGTTACAGCTATTATTGATACATGGCCATTCCATTTATCGTCTTGTTGTGCTATTTTCCTGTACAAGTGCTAGTATTCTCTTGCCATCGTTTCTATACTTGCATGACTGTCTCTCTAGTTCTACCTTTTAAGAAATTATCATTAAAGTATGCTTGTTCTTATGGGATATTAAGTCCTAATGGGTGTTATTCGCTCATCCTGCGTGTAACATCTCAGGCTTTCCGGCTTTCCGTTGTGTGTGGGATGACTGGCCTTGTCGCGACAGAGTGTGCGCGTCGCGATAGTCATCCTGTTACGACCGCCTTTGGCGTCACGTTCTTGTTGCGCCGGTCAACAGGTCGCGACTGCTTTATGCTTTTCGGTCGTTGATGCCTGTGATAATGGCAGGCATGGCAGACGTCATGTCTGGTGTCCGCACCCAGGATGGGCACGATCTGGTTGCAGTCTGGGTGGCCGTCGCGTTACAGTTGTAATGCGATGCCTCGCCCCGTCACGTCTTGGAGGGGGGCGAAGGCTAAAAGCCTTAGTCGGCGCCCCTTCCCCCTCTTTTGGCATTTCTCCTTCCTTCTCCTCTCGAGGAGGAGAAGTTCCCTCTCCTCCTCCGGCGGTTCGGGCTTGGCGGAGCGGCGGCGGCTCGTGCGGAGCAGTGGCGCGTCATGTGGAGCGAGGAGGAGGCGGCAGTGGCATCGTGAAGGCCCTTCGTGGGTTTGGTTCTTCGTTCTCCGGTAGGGATCTTATGCCTTTTCTTGTTGGTGTGGATTGGGATCCTCCTTGTGGAATGCATGCTTTTAAAGCTTTCCCATGCTCCCCTCCCCATTGTGGTGTGATTAGTGTAGTTGTGGCGACCCGGGATGTAGCATCCGGCGGTCTGCCTTCCAGCTGATGTCGCGACTGCTGAGCGCGTCGTGACATCAGAGAAGGCGTCGCCCCGGTCCGACGCGACCTTATCGTGGCGCGGGTCACCGTCGCGATAAGGGTCATGTGCGACCGGTTTCCCGTCGCGACAGGGTTCTGTCACGGCATGGTAGGCTGTCGCGACAAGGGTGTCGCGACCTGGTTTCCTATCATGACACCCTTTGTCGCGACCCGCTTCCCCGTCGCAACAGGGTGCTTGTCGTGGTGACCCTGACCGTCACGATGTGATCGCGACGGGCTAGGAGGGCGGACAAGACCTGTATTGCCGTGGGTGTTTTCTGTGGCCATAGTTGGGTGTCGGCCTGTGCCCCGGCAGGGTGTGCCCTTAGGACCTTCTGGTGGGAACGCGGCAGGTTGCCTCCCTGTGTTCACTGACCGAAGGTAACACTTTCATGGCCGTGTCCCAGTGATTGTGCTAGGAGGCTCTCGTCTGTCTAATAATTAATGTCTGTCTATCAATTGATTATTAGAAGAGCGGTGGTTTTGTTCTTTCTGTGGTGTTCCGGTTGCTCGGGCCATGCTGTGGTGCGGCGTTGGCCGATGGCCCTTCTGGAGGTTGTTCCCGAAAAGGTGCCGTGCGTGCCTGTGCCAGCTAGGCTTGTCTTAGTTATGAGCCAGCAGTGCCGTTTCTGTGGTGGTTCCCACGCCAGTGTTCTCTTTCACCTGGTGCTCGGCACTTGAGGCTTGTCCGTGAGACAGGTTGTTACCATTTCCTGGGACCCCTAGCCCCACGCGCCTATGTCTGAGGGTGTTGCTCCGAGCGGCGGGCATGCTCAAGTCTCGGACTTGGAGTAGAAGGGGAAATGGTGAGGCAGCGGCGTGAGCCGTTTGTAGAGCTCTCCAAGCTGGTCTGGGTCTCGAGGTTGTTCAGCGCTCGTCCAGTGCAGACCAGCTAGTCCTTCTCACAGCCTCGCTCTGCGTTGGTTCCAGAGACACGTAGGGAGGTCAGGTGTAGGGCCGCAGTTCGGCCGAACTGCGGTGGTTGTGGTTGCTTAGTCCACGCGTCTCACTCCGACTGGAGGGGAGACCTGGACTAAGGCACTTGTGGCGGGGCTTGGTTGCGTTGTTGCTGTGACGGTGTTTCACACTGGTTCCAAGATTAGGTTTCTCGTCACCCAAGCCTGCATGGTAGTTGTAGCCTAGCCGTGTCTCGCTTGCGTGCGCTTAGTTGGTTTGGCCTTGTAGGTCGTGTTTAGTGGTTTCCACTCTGCGATTTCTCTCGGCGTGCCTTGTGCAGGCACCCAACTGCTGTTTCGGTAACCCTTCCTTGGTGTCATTCGTGGTGGCACCGATAGTGGTAGTTCCCTGACCCGTGGAGTGTCCGAGGTGCAGGTTGGTTCTACTTGTGACCTTGATAACTACGCAGTAATGCACGATAATTGCAATATTTTATTGTCAAATAGGCCTCACTTTACAATAACCCGTTACCATTTTATTGAAATTTGATAATTGAATAAATTCAAGTGTATGTTGTATTTGCAGGTTAATGGGTTATTCTATGAAGTGCTTAACAAGCCATGGACCAAGCAATCTAGCATGGGCAAATCTGGCATATACAAAAAGTGCAAAACCCTAGCCACCTTCCTTTTTCTTTCTCTCTCTTCTTTCTATTTTTCTGAAGATTTTCTCCCTATTTTAAAACCTCTCTTTTAAGAGAGAGATCTCTCATCTATTTAAATAAACCCCCTTCTCTCTCTCTGATTCGATTATTCCTTTTCTCACATTCTCTCTTCCCCTCTCTCCTCCGATCCCCTCCTTCCTCTCTCTTCTTTCTTCCTCTCTTCTTCTTCTCCTCCCGACCTCTCTCTTCGGTTCCACAGAGCAGCAGCAGCAAGCCGCCAGGCCTGCCCCGCGCACAACACCCCGCCCGCGCCTGCGAAGGCCACGCTGCCCAGCCCGCCTGCCGCGCGCGCCCCAGCGGCCCAGCCCGCCTGCTGCCCATGCCCCACGCCGCCCAGCCCGCCTGCCGCGCGCGCCCCAGCACCCCAGCCCGCCTGCTGCCCACGCCCCACACGCCCAGCCGCCTCCCCTTCTGCTGCTCTACGTGCATGCTTTTGCATGCACGTAGCGCAGCAGCCCGCCGCGCTGCCCTCTCTCTCCTCTCTCCTCTCTCTCTCACGTCTCTCTCTCCTATCTCTCTCTCTTCTATCCTCTCTCTCTCTCTTCTATCCTCTCTCTCTCTCTCTCTCTCTCTCTCGCGTCTCCTCTCTCGCACTCTCTTCTCATTCTCTGCGCTCTCTCTCCTCCTCTCGCGCTCTCTCTCTTTTCTCTCTCCTCTCTATCGCCGCTCCTCTCTCTTGTCTCTCTTCTCTCTTCTCTCTCTCTCCTCTCTCCTCTCTCTCTTCTTGCTTTCTCTCTCTCGTTCTCTTATTTTTCCTATTTTCTCTTTAATTAAAGTTGTATGTTAGATGCACATTATTTCTTTTATTCAAATAAAGTTTGTTAGTTATTTGTTCACTATTTGTACCCTCCGTCTCTCTCTCTTCTATTCTCCTCTTTCTACCTTCTCTCTTCACCTTCTTGTCTCTTAGATTTATTTTAGTGTGGATATGCTTGTGTTAAGAGATTTAGAATATCTTGTTTAGTTAATCGGTCACTAGGTATTTTCTTACTCTCTTCCATTCGTAATAGTCTTTCTCTCTCTCTCTCTTAATATCTCTCTCTTTATTTATTTAGTTTAGCTTAGATTTATTTAACGCAACTTAGTTTTAATATCACCACGCTATTTTCCTAACTAAAAACTCAAGGTTTTCAACTCTAAAATCTTTTTCCCTGTGGATTCGACTCGGCTCTCACCACTTAACTATTGTCAAAATATTAGTGTAGGCCGATAATTTTGAGATTGTTAGTCACGTTTGTAACGACGCATTCGGGGCTATCAATTTTTGGCGCCGTTGCCGGGAATTAGATTTTTAGTTTTGATAATTTTGGTGGTTTTTGTATATATTCAAGCTAACATTTCTTTCTTTTGTGTAGGTATCAAATAAAAAAAATCTGAAAATTGCATGAAAAAAAAAGGTAAGTGAGGTGAGTTTCCTTCTCTCACTCTTTCCATTTGTTTTCATTTTCAAAAGAACGAGGGATTGCGTTGAAGGTAAGTACCATTAAAACCCTCTTGATTGAGTTTCCTTTTCTTAGTTGCCATGTTTAGACAATTAATAAAATAAAAAATAAAAAAATCAATCACTTGAATCCAATAAAAGATGTCATGTCAAGATTAGAAACTTTCCATCTTTAGGACATGCATCATTTAGACTTTCATCTTTAGGTAAGTTTCCTTTTTGAAAAGTTTCCTTTCTTGTCGAAGATTGCGGGAGGCAAGGTAAGAATCTCAACTTTCTTAAAATCATGATCATGCATTGCCATGCTTGCATAGAACCCCTTGCTTGATTTTGTGGTGTGCACATCATTTCTAAAATAATTTAAGGGCATTTCCTTCAAGATAAGGTGGGGATTTGATCACCCTTCCTTAGCCCACAAACCACAACTTCCTGCATCTTTTGCATTCCCAAGCCCAATAAAAGAAAGTAGAAACTTGCATATGGTTCGCTTTGAGATTTAGGCCCACTTGGGCCCACTATCAAGTTTGGAGACTTGGTGTCTAAGGCTAGAGGTTTATTGGCAAACGCCTAAGTGGACAAGTGGTTACTTAATTAGGTCCCTGTGAGAGCAGGGGAACCTCCCACTTTCCCACCTCTTACTGCCAGTTAACGAGCTTGAGAGTGGATTGAGTTAGGCCTCAGTTGATTAGTGAGAAATCAATGTTTATCTTAGGGGACCATAGGTGTCATAGGATTAATTGTTTGCTAACTTGTGTGAAATACAAAAATAAAATAAAAACAATATAAAAAAAGAGAGAAAAAAAAGTCTCATCTTTCCCTTCACAATCATATGTGGGCCAACCCAGCACATTATATAGGCCATGGCCCAAACCATTTTCATCTCTCATTCAACGTGGCCAGCCTACTTTGAAAATACACAATTCTTGTCAGCCCACTATGAAAGTACATCCCCTGGGGTGGCCCAACTCTCACATTTTACCCAAGATCAGGCCCACCATACTAATTTGTTCCATAATCGGCCATCTTTCACCCAAGCAGAAACACAATATTTTCAATGGCCTTCCACCGCCACTCCTTACCCAAAAGATGAACAATATGTTTCTCCTAAAGAATTGAGTTTGCTTTATCAAGATCCACAAGGGGAATTTCAAGGACCCTTTCTTGGTGCTGAAATCATCTCATGGTTCAATGAAGGATTCTTTAGTACTGATCTGTATGTATGTTATCAAATGCTCCAAAAGGTACACATTCCCAACCACTTGGAAAGATAATGCCACATTTGATACAGAGCGATCAACCGATTGTGGCCCAAGCCCAAAGTCCTCCTAACAACAACTTTCATCCTTGGGCCCAATTTCAAAATAATATTCATGATCAAGGCCATGATGGGGGACAACATGCAGATCCGCAGTCCATTTATACTTCTCCCCCACCATCAGGCCTATTTGATGATCAATTTGGGCAATCTATACAAAAGATCTATGATGCTCAACAAGTCTTTGAGCAAACTTCGCCCACCAACAACAAGAATTGGAAAAATCTTTTACCAAAACTGACCTTCTAATTGATCAATTGATAGAAATCAGAAGAGGCAAAATATTCAATTACCAACTCAATCAATTGACAATTATGAAAATCAATATCATGATTTTGATCAGCAATTTGACCCACAACTTTCACTTGAAACTTCACAGCCTAATGTGATTATGGACATGTCCACTTGGCAACTGAGTGTAATTTTAATCAGTCATATCAAGAGGAGATGGGTAGTACTACAAATCAATCCATGATTTTTACCCAACTTGAATTTGACTGCCAAGAAGAGCCCAGCCATGATGTCACCTGTGAAGAATACTCTATGGAGTTAGTTGAACTCAAGTTGGAGGGAACAAGAGGAAGTGGACAAGCTAGATGATGATAAAACTTTATTTCTTGCCCTTCCTAGGTCTGATGTGACCTTAACCCAGGAGGGGATGAAGAAAAGATGAGTTTGGAGATGGAACAGAGTCAAGTCATAAACCATTCTACTTGGATAGGGGAAGAGTTGAAAATTTTGCCTAGCAGTAACTCTAATGGGGACTTTCATGATTTAGGGATGATGTGGATCTAACACCCATCCTTGGCATTGGCAAAGCTAAAGTCAATTTGAACATTATGCATTATCCAACTGGTCAAATCCACTTGGAATTGATGAAAATCTTTGTGTAAAGAGCCTCCACATCAAATTCCCAACAATTATGGTCTCCTTGACACTAGGCATATGGTGGAATCTCCAAGGATCCATGATACCCAAACCCTTTCTCACCTCAACAATATGAATATGAATCCTAAAATCGAGGTTGAAGAAAAGAATTGAAAAAAATTAAGGTCCGAATTGAAGTGTTCAATACATTTGAAGACCTTAAGTGTGTAGAGGAATATTTTATAATTGAAGACATGATTCTTCCTCTATCATTTTCTGACTCTCTAGCAAAGGTTGGCTCACGTATGTATAGATACAGTCTTTTCCTCCAATGGTACAAGAGTTGGCACTTAAAGGAGGATAAGATAACATGGTGGCTCATTCTTAATGCAACTCGTTGGTTATGGAGCTTTATGGTGTCTGGCTGAAGACGTTAAACTTAGCGCTTGTTGGGAGGCAACCCAAAATTTTTAGGATATTTTACTTATTTCTTCTTTTCTATTATGTTCTAGGTTTTTGAAGGCCCATTACCTTTGATGAAGTATGTGCAACCACCCTCATGTGATCATCAGGTTGCATCTCTCATTTCTTAACTTACCTTGGCTTTATTCTATGTTCATTACTTTTATGCCATTGAGGACAATGTCATTCAAGTTGGGGGAGGAAATCTTTCAAATTTTAAATCCTGCTAACATCCCAAACATTATACTTAATGTATCATTTTTCATGGAAAAATACCTCATTCTAGAATGATTTTACTCTAAGTATATACTTGTGCTAGTGGCACGCTAAAGGATGAATTTTGTGGTTATGTTCTTAGCATTTTCCTCAAACTACATTGGAATTTTATTGAACCTTCACACATGTATTAGATGATGAATAAGTGTCATTCATGAGGGTGATGAGAGTTTTACCTAATACTCATGTTGAGGATTGACATTCTACACTCTTATTGAAAATAATCGTGGGGAAAAAGCTACCTGCCTGCAAGTTATGAAAAAAAAAATTGAATGAAAAAATGAAGAAGGAAATCCTTAGCTTAGTAACGGGCTTCGGCACCTCAAGAAGTGTAGAAGTTCGCGTCAAACGGTGAAAGGATATCCAAGTTGAAAAAAAAAATAAAATGAAATGAAATGAAGAAACAGAAAAGACAGAGTGAAAGCTACCTGTAATTCGAGGATTTGATTTAAGGAGTGTAGAGTTGATATCATCTCTAAGTAATAGGTAAAAAGCCCATGCACTATCTGAGTAATGCTTATTGATCACAAGTACATTCACGAAGGAAATGATAATTTCAAGTGTATTTTGAGGAACTGTCTAATAACATGAACTGGCATTTTTATCTTTGACACTTGCTACTAGAACTGGAAATACTTAGTATTGATCGCTCATCTCTGCTTTCTTGACATAAAATTGATGTTTTGAATTCTTGATAGTCCCAATTATTCACTGTGTGCATTGCTAAGGGACTAGCAATGAATAAGTTGGGGGGATGTGATAACTACGCAGTAATGCACGACAATTGCAATATTTTATTGTCAATAGGCCTCAGCTTTACATAACCCGTTCCATTTTATTGAAAATTTGATAATTGATTAACTTCAAGTGTATGTTTATTTGCAGGTTAATGGCTATTCTATGAAGTGCTTAACAGGCCAATGGACCAAGCAATCTAGCATGGGCAAATCTGGCATATACAAAAAGTGCAAAACCCTAGCCACCTTCCTTTTTCTTTTCTGTCTCTTCTTTCTATTTTTCTGAAGATTTTCTCCCTATTTTAAAACCTATCTTTTAAGAGAGAGATCTCTCATCTATTTAAATAAACCCCCTTCCTCTCTCTCTGATTCGATTATTCATTTTTCTCACATTCTCTCTTCCCCTCTCTCCTCTGATCCCCTCCTTCCTCTCTTCTTCTTCTTCCCTCTTCTTCTTCTTCCTCCCGGCCTCTCTCTTCGGTTCACAAGCAGAGCATTAGCAGCAAGCCGCCAGGCCTGCCCGCGCACAGCACCCCGCCCGCGCCTGCGCAGGCCACGCCGCCCAGCCCGCCTGCCGGCGCGCCCCAGCGCCCCAGCCCGCCTGCTGCCCGCGCCCCACGCGCCCTGCCCCGCGCCCCAGGCTGCCTCCCCTTCTGCTGCTCTACGTGCATGCTTTTGCATGCACGTAGCGCAGCAGCCCCCGCGCTGCCCTCTCTCTCCTCTTGCCGTGCTGCCCTCTCTCTCTCTCTCCTATCTCTCTCACGTCTCTCTCTCCTATCTCTCTCTCTTCTATCCTCTCTCTCTCTCGCGCGCGTCTCTCTCTCGCGCCCTCTCTCTCTTTCTCGCGCTCTCTCCTCTCTCTCCTCTCATGCTCTCTCTCTTTCTCTCTCCTCTCTATCGCCGCTCCTCTCTCTTCTCTCTCTTCTCTCTTCTCTCTCTCTCCTCTCTCCTCTCTCCTTCTTGCTTTCTCTCTCTCGTTTTCTCTGTTTTTCCTTATTCTCTCTTTAATTAAAGTTGTATGTTAGATGCACATTAATTCTTTTATTCAAATAAAGTTGTTAGTTATTTTGTTCACTATTTGTACCTCCGTCTCTCTCTCTTCTATTCTCCTCTTTCTACCTTCTCTCTTCACCTTCTTGTCTCTTTAGATTTATTTTAGTGTGGATATGCTTGTGTTAAGAGATTTAGAATATCTTGTTTAGTTAATCGTCACTAGGTATTTTCTTACTCTCTTCCATTCGTAATATCTTTCTCTCTCTCTCTCTTAATATCTCTCTCTTTATTTATTTAGTTTAGCTTAGATTTTTTAATGCAACTTAGTTTTAATATCACCACGCTATTTTCCTAACTAAAAACTCAAGGTTTTCACTCTAAAATCTTTTTCCCCGTGGATTCGACTCGACTCTCACCACTTAACTATTGTCAAAATAATTAGTGTAGGCCGATAATTTTGAGATTGTTAGTCATGTTTGTAACGACGCATTCGTGGCTATCAATTTTTGACCTTGTGGAGGTCTTAGGTGGCCGTGCTTGTGGTGAGACGTTGCTTCTCACATGGTTGTTCGGTGCCTCTCGTGGTGACACATGGTTGTTCCTCCCGACCTTGTGGAGGTCCGAGATGTTGGTGCTTGTGTCGTGAGACTCTAGTCTCTCGTGGTTGCTCTGGTGTTCCGTGAGCTTCTTTGTCTCGGTAGATGTGTGCCGAGGTTTGCTTCGGCATTGTGTTGCTCTGGCCCGACCCTGGTTGCGGGTCGTGGTGTTGCTCTAGTTGCTTCCGCATGTGTTTGACTTTGTTGGTTCTGTGGGAGTCGTCGTTGGCCTGACCCGGGTTGTGTTGAGGCCTTTCTCTATTTCCGCTACTTTGTAGTACTCTATGGTAGACGTTTCCCGCTTTACTGCTCTGTAGAGTAGTTTTGCTTCCGCTTTGTTGGAGTTCCTACTGCTCTGGCTTGTAAGAGACTGGTAATCCCTACTGAGCCTTGTTCGCGAGGCTCCTTCCCTACTCTCTCCAGGTAGGGACTCGTTGTCGCAAGAGTTTGTTGTCGGACGGTCATGGTGGAGGTTTGTTGCGTCGTGCATTGCCAGTATGTGTGAGTTGTGAGCGTGAGAGCTCTTTGTACCGTGAGTTGAGAGTGGCCTTTTCGCAAGTCCCTCGGTTATGCCCCTTAAGGACTGCACTTTTCTTTCTGTACCTGTACTTTTATTTGGGACATGTTGTACATAATTTCTTTATTAATGTACGAACATTCTTGTTATAGTTATTTGAATTCATTGCTTATCTCACTGGACTAAATTCTAACCCTTCCGTGTAAGGCCCTTGAATTTTACCCTCTTATAGGTGTTTGATTGGGTGAGAAATTGATGGTTGTGTGTGTAGCTATATATATGTGTAAACTATTTGAGTATTGTTGTACATATATGTATATTTTGTTGTATATGTTATTTATTTACATTATATAAATAGTATTTTAAAGTATGTATGGTAAATGTCATATAGTTGTATTGTGTAAATATAATTTTCTGTAGTTTTTAAGTTCTGGCCAAACGACCCATTGGCGTCAACATTTGTGGATGCCAACCCAAAGTCAGCGACCACATCGATGGACGCTAACCCCAGACGGCGACCAGTGATGTTGATGTTAAGATCCCAGATCTGTTGCGTCTTCAGATCGGAAATGTCGCCCCTTGTTTTGGTAACCGACCCCCAACGGTCAGGAAACCCTACCTAAGCGCATCTCGGACCCCTAACCCTATAGAATACCCAATCTCCGGCCAAAAGATCCCTTTTGGCATTTGTCAAAAACCCTAGTTCTCTTCTGTGCGAAACCTGAACTTTGGACCCTTTGATCCGGCGATTGGTGACATTTGGGAAGGCTGGAGGGGAGTCTAAGCGTTTGGGAAGGCTTCTCCGACACCGGGTAGCAGTCTGCATCAACACAGATCCTAGATTTGGAGTACTTTGGAGGCTCTTTGGCTCAGGCCGAGGAGAGCTTCTCCGACTTAATCCTTCATTTATAGATATTTCTGAAGGCAAGTAACCCATACACGTTATCCCTACATGCGTCTAGTAGGTCTTAGGCAATTTTTTGGATTTTAATCGAGTCCTAGAAACCCCCCTTTCTATCAGATTTTGATGTTCAGTCTGTGTTCTACACAGACAGGAACTTAACGGCAAGGTTTGCTGCCATTAAGATCTGAAGTTAGCGGCCACCTATGTTGTCTTTAACCAGGTAAGCGGCCACCCCCTTGCCGTTGAGTTCTTCAAGCAGGGACAGTTTGTCTATCTACCTTTTATAAATTATTTTCCAGATTTCTGCGCATGAGGATATACTGTAGAAATTATATGTTATGTAATACCTCTAGTGGATCATGTTGAGCAATTTTTATGAATTTTTCGTTGAAAGTGTTATTTATTAAAATTCTTGAATTATCTGTCAGACATGTTTAAATCTTGTAAAAATATTGTTGATATGGATCCGTGTTGAATTTAGATATTGTGAAATTTCTGTAATATGTGCACCAGTATCAGGTCATGCTATGGAAATTGGGCAAATTTCTGATGTTTGTGTAAATAGTTATATTTTCTGAACTGTAAAACGGTGAGCATGCAATATCAGTTTAAATTCACAAATAAATTGTATGGAACTAGTTAAATTCCTAGAAATTTTATGTCAAATCATAACTGTCAGATGCATGTTGTAGGATGGATAATGTGCCTGTACCACTGTGAACCATGCAAGGTTGATTGTTAACCAATTTTGTAAAATAACTATTCTAATTTTTTTTAATTAGTGTGTAGCTCCGAAAAAAAGTGAGTATGAATGATGTTCAACCTATAATCAGTCCGTGGAAAAACTTTCATGTGAATTGGACAACAGTAGGTACTGATTTGTTTATTACATGTTGAAATGACCAATTAAAGCATGTTTAGTGTAATTAGTCATAAATTTGATAATAGCAACATGATTAGAATAAATTGTAACTATTTAACATTGTAACCAGTAGTACCATGTTAGGAAATCTGAACCATATACATGTATGTGAAAATGAAATTAGTATGTTAAATGGTGTGCGAATAGTGTGTGTTTAAAAATGGAAACTATGTAAATGTGCCATGGGTGACACTGCTACCTTAGAGGGCTGAGGAACTGTACCGTAGTAAAGTCCCTACGGGAAGGTTCATATGAGTATGAGATCCTATGGGCATTGGGATAAAATCCTGGAGGTGGACAAGTACCACTGGTTAGGGTGGAGAGTGCTTCTCCCGGTTCTGCGCAGTAACTAAGATCTATCACTATATTACCTAGGTGATAGGTATGTGTGTGAATGAGATAAGTGTGTGTCCTTCTAGAGGTGGTTTGGACTATGTGTCACGGCATGTAATTAGAATAATGGATTTTTGTACATGTGCGAAAAGTGAATGTGTAAAATGTGTAAATGATCATGTGAAATTGTAAACTAATGTGATAACATGTGAAAGTGTGAATCTTTACATAAATGTGTTTTATCCATGTTAAAACAGCAAGCTCTTATGTCTATAATGTGATATGCATGTGAAAATATTCATAGAATCCATGCTAGGAATATCTCTTCCGTTGTGTATAAACTTTGTACTTTATTTGCTATTGTATAATGACATGAATGTAAGGAATTGTATCTTGAGTCAGCATGTTAAAGAATATGTAGAAAACATGTGATAGGTTTACTTTATTGTGAAATAAACATAAACTATGAAACATGTATTATAAGTTGTAGAAATACCATGTTTAGGTTTTCTTAAAGAGTTGTTCAATTCATGTTATTCATATTAGCTATTTTGTTTAAAAGGGTAAAAATATCCATGCGATGTATGTAAGCTTAATGTGAATGGAATTAATTGCTGAGTCTTTTAGACTCACTTTTGCTTCAGTGTACAGGTGCAGATATCTCTACTTCTTCCGAGGAGATAGTCAGGAGTGACTCGAAGCTTGAGTAGGAGACCTTCGTGGAGATTTACACTTTTGTACTTTTTATTCATAAGTATGTAATAAAGGTCGACATATAATTCAGTTGTGGACAATATATTTGATTTAAATTTTAGTTATGAGAACTTTAGTTCTTTCTTGTACTATATAGACTGTGAATAAATGTGAATGATGGAATAATAAATTTACATTCAGTTTTTATTCCGCTGTTATGTGTTCATATTTGTGTACGTCTCAGCCTATTGAATGTGTTGGGTAAATGTCCCACTGTAGCGACGTTCTCTATATCGAGGTGGATTGGTATAACCGTTACATTCGGGTCTTCGGATCCGTGGGTGGCGGCGCGACCTTCGGTGTCCCTGGCGGGGGTCTGGGAGGTCGGGTCGTTACACTGCGTATTTATTTCATGTGTCCAGGTGAGTCTGATGGAGATGACCACACTCATGAGGAAGGGACTGAGGAAGACGCTCAGGAGTGACCTATTCCAGAAATCACTACTTAGTAGTTAGTTGGTATAGTTATGAGTCAATCGGTAGTTAGCCATTATGTAATAGTTGGATTTGAATAAAGTACTCTGGGCCCTAGATTTAGCTCTGATCAATGGATGTAATAGTTATTTGATGAATTATTAATGAGGTTGGATTTTATGTGATATTATTCCAATTGTGCAATGGTTTGTCATTTATTTCTCACTCTGTACTATTTAATAACTGTAATATCGCTCTGATATTCCGCGTCGGGGCGTCACATGAACACTGATCAAATATGTCAACACCTAAAGGAGTCAGCTATCGACATATGGTCTATTTGAAAAATACCAAGTCTTTGGAAGCAAATATGACAAAAGTGCTCGACAGATAGAATTAGAAGTGTCAACAGATGGGACGGCTCGTATTGAAGAAGCCCATATCGATTGGTGATCTGCATATCTATTGTTGACAAAATCATATCGATTGGTGACTAAATCACATCGATTGGCCAAGCACTTGTTCAAGAATCAATTGTACCTCATCTTCAAATCATTTGGAAAGCGACTGGGTCATGTGACTAGCACGTGTCTCATTTAAGGTGCTTGGGGTACAAGAAACCCTAGGTACGAGGTTGGGTATGTGAGCTATAAATATGTCCTTGTCCATCTGCTAAATAGGAAGCCGAAAGAGCAAGAAGGAGTGCGTGTGCTTCCTCCATGAAGTAAGGAATAAGAAGGAGATCAAAGCAGTAGCAGAGTGGGAAAAGAAGAGCAGCCACCACCAAGAGAACAAGAGTAGAAAAGTGGCAGAGCAGTAGGAGAAGAAGAAGATTGAGCAAAGCAAATCTGAAGAGGAAGGGCAAGAGAGCTCGAAGAGCAGAAGAAGATAAGTCTTCGACAAGAGGAGAATTCATCCAGAATTTTCATTTGAGCTTAATTGTTTAGAGCTGCAAATTGTGTAATCTATGCATGTGTTCTGCACAGACTACCTATTTGCTTTGTTGTGAATTGTGATATATGCACGTGTTCTGTACAGGCTACATGTTCACATCTGTAAGTTGTATGGATCAGATCGGTGCTAGAGGATATGGTTCTATTTGTACTTGATCTAGTGTTGTTTTGAGCCATCGTGCTTAGGTGTCTCTAAGACGTCGTGCTTAGGTGTCTCTATGTAACGACCCGAGAACCCGATCCTCGGCCCACGCCGAGGACCCGATTTTCGCGGTCGCCGCCCACGGATCTAGGGACTCGGAAGGGCTATAATCTACGTCTAACAGGATACGTAACGGAAACAAACGTCAGCTGCTAAACTAGAAGTGTACGTGCGGAAACAACAAAGAGAGTGAGACCACCACGTACCACTCTAAGTACAGTCCCAACGCGCGCACGCTAGTACAAGTAAGAGGCAAGGGAAGGACAAGTCCCTTAGGGGCATACCCCGAGGGTGATGTACACTGAAGAAAGGGGAACCATTGCTAGCTACGGGGACTCCGACTACCGCCCTGTCTCCTCCGCCTTGCCGCTGCTGAGAAGTCTCACCTGGGAAAAGGAGGGATGAGCTTCACAACAGAAGCTCAGTAGGGACTACCAATCTCCTACTGGCTCTAGACAGGCAGAAGAATATAAATATCAAGTGAATGACAGCAGTTTATATCTTCTACCAACAAACGGAAGTGCGGAAGCGAAACTACGGCTAGCACGGTACGAAAAGTACACACGGTCGAAAACTCCATAGGACTGCTCGTCGTGACCACCACACGGCTAGCGAACACAGACGAAGGGAACTCCGCCTGGACAAAGAACACTAGCTACGGAAACACTACCGCTAGTCACGGTCAGGTGCGTCCACCGACGTCTTATCCTCGACCCTGGTCCTGACCCTCACGTCTTGTCAGAGCGAGGTAGGACAAAAGTAACACAACAGTAACCGCCGTAGTCTGGCCGGACTACGGTCCCACGCTTGGCCTCTCTAAGCGGTTTCGGGGCCGCAAAGAGCGAGGCAGTGAGAAGGACTGGCTGGCCTGTGCCGGGTAGAACTCCTAACTGTCCTCAGCGTCCCAGACCACCCACGAGAGCTCTGCAAGTGACTCACACGCCACTGTCCTAACCACCATTTTCCCCTAAGCTCTAGAGTCCTCCTGGTGGTTGCCAACTCAAGCGCACTCGTAGCCAAGAGTACTCCCTCAACAGACTCCCGAGGATGGGGGTCCCAGGCAACGGTAACAACCTCTCTCACGGGACAAGCCTCAAGTGCCACACACCGGGCGAAGGACTAGTGTAGACCGTACTAGGGGTCTAGCACAGGTGCCACGGGTATAGTGAAAAGAAAAGCGGAAACGGGAAAGACCAAAACCTGTCTCTCGGTCGGGGTCGCGACGCAGCGGGCTGTCGCGATCTTGTCGCGACGCCCAACCTGGTCGCGACACTGTCGCGGCGGCCTAAGCCGACGCGACCAAGTCGCAACATACCTGGGCGCCAGGACGATGTCGCGGCGGCCTCGCCGGCCGCGACACAATCGCAAACCCACGATAGGTCGCGTCTTCAGTCGAGGGGGGGTCCGGAACCATCTCTTCCGGAGATTACCCCAAAACGCGGTACAACCAAACCATTGGGGGAAGGGAGCATGCTCAACATGTATTTAAAGCTTTAAATCATCCAAACCACCCACAACCCCACGAAAACATGGATCTACGCTCGAGGGATCCACTCACACAACCACGAGCATGGATTCCTCACTCACCCAAACCCTCAAACAACGAGAAACACGATCCATAAGGGGGATGGGGGCATGCTCAGGGCAAGAGGAGCGAGGATCCCTACCTCCACGCGAAGAACCACCCCGTGGGGCCTTCTCGTAGGAAAGAATGCCTCCTCCCCGCACCGGACAACCCGAGCACGCGCCCTGCACGAACGGCACGTCCACGCCTCAGCACGAGCACCACGAGCGAAGGGGAACACCGAGAAACGAGAGAGAGAACTCGAGAGAGGGGAGGAGTGAAAAGGGGCAAGAGAGGGAAATGGGGCGCACCTTCAGTTTTGAACCGATGGCCCCCAGAATGCGACGTAGCGGCCAGGCGCGACACTGGCACTATCTCGATGCCCATAAGCATCGCGACCATGTCGCGACCGCCCGCCATGGCGCGACACCAAATGTACGGTCAAACCTCGAAGACCGGAAAAGTAAACACGACGGCCTGGCAGGTCGCGTCAACGCTGTACGAACCTGCCACCCGACACGACCGTTCTAACAGACAGGACAGCGGTCAAGTCCTGTCAGAACACAGACGCGACAGCCCCGAGCGTCGTGACGAGATCAAGTCGCGGCAGACGGGGTCGGCGCGACACCGAACCCGTCGCGGCAGGCCGCTCTGGCGCGACCATGTCGCGGCCAGGCGCCTGTTGCGACCCTGAGGACGGAGCCAAGGGCCCAAGGGGGCCGGGTCTTACACTCTAAGACGTCGTGCTTAGGTGTTTTGAGCCGTCGTGCTCAGGTGCTTTGAGTCGTTGTTCTTAAAGGTGTGTTGGAGCCATCGTGTTCTAGTGTGTGTGTGTTGTACTCAGGTTTTAAGTAGTGTGTGCCTCACTGTATGAGGGGTGGACATAGGAGTCATTGGAGGTGATTTTCAAACCACATAAAAATCCCTTGTGCTTGTGGTTGATCTTGTGTTGCACTAGATGCATGCATAGGGATTTTAGAAACACACTATCTGTCAATTTGATCACACATTGTCTAACAAAGTGTCTCACATATTTTAATCACTTAAGTGCATTAGATTTGTGGGGTTTTGATTGATTAGATCTTTTAATTCGAAGTAATTTTTAATTGATTAGGTTTCCACTACAATTTGTGACACATCTATTCAACCCCCCCCCCCCCTTCTAGATCTGTGTTGTATCTTTATTCGATCCAACAATTGGTATCAGAGCAGATGATCTGAAATCATATCTAATTTTTATTAATCTGATTTATTGGTTTTAGAGAGTTGTCTATTATAAGCAGATCTGCTAAAATTGCCAGTTGCTTTAACTTGTATGAGCTTCGTGTTATGATTTCAAAGAAATCTATGAACTCACTATCTTGTTCTAAATTTCAGACATCTTCAGTAGATCCACAAAGAAAAGGAGCAGAGGAAATTGAGAAATGCTTAATGGCACAGAAGAGCTCCACAGACTTAGTAAGGTATGAAAACTCAACTGGTTCATATGTTGATTCTAATGATGACGAAATGACTTATGAACAGTTGAATGAATTCTGTGATCACTTATGCAAGAAAAACACTAGGATGAAATCTAAAAATAAATAATTAAAAAAAAATTGAATTACTTTAGATAATTGTAAAACTTTCTAGGAAGATAATGAAGAATTGAAAATAGAAAATGAGAATTTGAAAAATTAAGAATCTAAATTCTGAAAAAGACAGTCTAAAAGATGAAATCAAAATTTGTGAAAACAAAGTGAATGGATTAAAAGATAACCATGAGCTATTGAAATCTAAAGTCATTAATCTGGAAAATGAAAATGAAAAATTGATTGATGTCATTGATAAAATTTGATATGTTAAATTAAATAAATAGATTTCAAATATGACTCATGATCATCAAATAAATGAGAAATGCAAACAACTGTTGAAGAAAATCATCATCTTGAAAAGAAGATGGAATGCATGTTCAATGACAGATCATTGAACAACGACTGCAACAACTTAAAGTTAAAATTGTTGATTTAGAAAAACAAATTGATCAATTTGATAATGAAAAGAATAAGATGAAAAATAGTTTGGATGTCATGCTAAACAAACTTCAAATTTTAGAAAAAGAAGTTGTTACATTAAAAGTTGAAAAACAAAAGCTTCAATATGAACTCAAGACTGCAACAAACAAAAATCTTGATTCTGTGAAAATAATGAAAATAAAAATAAGACCAAAATAATATTTGTTAAAGCTGCTGCGAATAAGAACTCTGTCATCTCTAATGAAAAACCAATGGGAGTTCTTGTTCAGAAAAATGTTCAAAAACAAAATGAGAAAAAACATAAAAATACTTTTAGGATAAAGAACCCTATTTCTGTTAAAAACTAGATAATGAAAATAGAAAAACAAAAAACAATGTATAGGGTTTCTTCACCTTCTTTACAAACCAGAAGAGCTTCAAGGCAAGTTCCATTTCCACATCATACAAGGAGCCATCACCAGGTACAACCTCCTCCATCTTCTGCTGCTTCACAAAGGAAAAGAGGCTTTCAGCATATGCATCCAAGCAAAGGTAAGTATCATGAAAATAATTCTCATATTTACTTTAATTGCAATAAACCTGGTCATCTTGCCAAATATTGTTGGAATAGAAATGAGAATTTTCATAAATATGCCAAATCAATCCAATACTTTACATGTCACAAACATGGTCACATCTCTAGAGACTGTTGGCATAGAAATGATAATTTTGTACATGCTCCAAAGTTCCATTCTCATGCATATGTTCATACACATATGAATAAACATCATGCTCATACTGAAAAAACTACAAAATTCAATGTGCATATGAACAGAACTACTACACAAAAGAATTCTTATGCTTTTCATATTAAAAATAAACAAATAGAAATCCTCATGAAAATTCAGAAGCATTAAACAAGACCAAGTGCAAATCTGGAACTAATGTTGCTCATAGTTCCATCAATAATAAAAATACACTTATACTAAAAATAAAATCATCTTAGATTTAGAAATCATTGCTGCAAACTGACATTATGTACTCTGCAGGACCTAAACAGGTGTGGGTCCCAAAACTCACCTGAAATGTATGCAGTCAATAGCCTTGTAGCCATACTTCTCCAATTGGAATCAAGACATTGGTTATGTAAGACAAAAAAATTGAAAATCACAGATAAAATCCTTGAAAAACAAAGTAAAGACTGCTCAGGTAAAATCTCTTGTTATTTCTGTCTTGCCTGATTATTATGCTCAAATCAATTTAAATTCTTATAACAATTGATATCATGTTATGCATCCCACTTCGCCTATGATTCATTATGCAATATTCCTCTTCCATTGACTTTTTGGTATATCAAATGGTGAAATGTGGAAAGACAAGCTATGCTTGTCTAGAAACTATCATCATACTTGAGTAAAATACTCCGCTAAGTACCAAAAGTCATGTTATGCATAAATCTAATTGTGTGCATAATTATGCTTGAATTGATTGCATATCTTTCATATTATGCATATGTTAAGGGGTAGTGAGCTTTGAAAAGGGTAAATAGTCATTGCAGAAAAATATAAAAAAGGTCAACCCTAATGGGAAGGTTCAATGGTTTTTGGGTCGGAATTGTTGAAAATAGTGGCTGAGATAGCTTGAATAATACAAAAAAATTGAGTTTGATCAAAAGTAGGTCGACACCAGTCCCTCTTAGATGCATTCTACATGAGATTTCAAAAGTAGGTCGACACCAGTCCCTCTTAGGATCCTGTGTTGACACATCATCTTCTGATCTTGATCATTCATTTCCTGATTCAATCTCTTTGACATTTCATTCCTTTCATTCAATTATTGTATCAGGATAAATGAGTCTTTTTGATGTTTCTTTATGAGAGATTTCAAACATAAAGACTAAAATAATTGTGCCTTAGTTTAATTCCAACGATGCAATCTAAGAACAAGTATATGTCAATCTTTAATACTAAATGGATTTAAATTGAGTTGCAAAACACTTGTAGGCACATGAGTAGCTTTAGTGTTTAACATGTGTATGTTTAAAGCTTATCTTTCACATATGTTAAGAATATTTTTTCTATACTCATGCTCATGTCTACTCTAGTTAATGAACAATTGTTCTTGAAAATTATATTTATATATATATATATATATATTGCTAAAGAAAAATAGAGAGAAATACACACAGAGCAATGAAATTCATTTTACCACTGAGTAACCTAGTCCATTTCACATAAACAAGTGTTTTGGCTTGCGTCAAAAGGTGGAAAACAAACTTCTCAACTATGTATAAGATAGTCAAGGTTAAACCACTAAGTAATTAGTAGGTCTTGCATTAGGTAAATGTAATCTCTTGTGCTGAAAAGTGAGTTTTGACTAATTATTATTGTGTTCTCTCAAACAAAATGAAAAAAAAATCATAGTATAATCAGGGCAAACTAAAAAATTGACCTAGATGAAGTTCATGAACACTGGGTTAGAGCTATTATTGTACATTGTGCTAAATGTTAAGCTACTAAACTCATGTGATAAACACTCTTGTCAACTCATATAGGTCACCTTAGATCACATTTGCTTCATCCTTTTAAATACATTCAAGTTATTGAAATTTGATATTTGTTTGATTGAGTGTGTCTTTGTTATTAAACTCTGTGGCACAATCTTAAGAACCATAATTCTCTCTCATATTTTTAATATCTAAATGTCTCATGGTTTCTGATCATTCCTCAAAATCCTCTTCTTCAATTCCTCTCCTTTTTAATCATGTCACAATGTTCACAAGATCAAAGGTTTCCATTCTCAAATGCTAGATCAATTCAGATTTTTCCAACAACTGTCGACATGCTACAGTACCTCTGTCGACGAACGCTGGTTCACTTCATGTTTTTTCAATCATGTTTTTCTAGGAGATGACTCCACTCTCACTTCTCAAACTGATGCTCAAAATATCAGTCACCCTACTCCTCTTTCTGGTCCTCATTCTATTGGTGGTGGACCTCTTTGATGATGTCAAAGGGGGAGAGTTGTTACACTTAGCGAGAGAGTTAAGAGACTTGTTAGTTTGAGGAGAAATCTTTGAGTTTTTTTTGTATCACTGTATGCAATTTCTCAAACTTGAATGCAATTGGATATTTGACTATTTTGTCATGATTTGCTTGTGTGGTTGCTTGACATGAAACACTAATCTCTTTCTGAACTTGATCATCACACTTCATACTCCATTCTTTTTCACGTTATCAAAAAGGGGGAGAGTTTTTGGGTTGATTCTTTGAGAATATTGTGTCATTATCAAAAAGGGGGAGAATGTTGAGTTATGGTTGTGTGGATAACCATAATCATTGTTTTGATTTGTTTGGATGATGACATTATCTTTTCTAATCATGACATGTCACTTAATCTAACAAATTGCCATCATCAAAAATGGGGAGAATGTTGTGTTGTGTGTTTTGATGATGACATGCATAATATGTTTTGATTAATAGATAATCATTATTTTGATGATGACATAATTGGTTTGATGTGAATATCTTTTAAATAATGATTGCAAATCATGGACTGACTGGCCATATTCATAACTTGCATAAATGAAAAAAATTTATCTTGTTACTAGATGTATGTTTCGACACATGTTCTTGTAGGTGTCGGCGCATAACTTCAGATGCCCAGTTTTGTTCTTCGACATCCGAAGTTGTGACTTTGACCATTCACGTTTTATTCATCGTCATCTGAAGCTGTGACTTTGACCGTTCACATTTTGATAATTGTTAGTCGAAGTGTTGTGACTCGGATGTCACAATTTGGTCATTGTCAGTCAAAATGTTGTGACTTCGGATGTCACGATTTTGCCATTGTCAGTCGAAGTGTTGTGACTTCGGATGTCATGTTTTGGTCATTGTCAGTCGAAGTTCAAATCACACCATCTCATATACATTGCATATTAATGTGTAAGACATCTTGAATCCCTCATTATCCCTTTGTAGGTTGACACGCCAAAGACAGTCTCCAAGGTTAAGCATTGTTTAGGTCTCTGAAAATGGAAATCTTGACAGAAGGTGTCGACACCCAGAATTGGAAGTGTTGACAGATGGTCTTCACAGAGAAACAGCAACTCTCTAGAAAGTGAACATTGATCAAATCTGTCGACACCTAAAGAAGTCAGCTGTCAAAAAATGGTATGTTATGCAAATACCAAGTTTCTAGAAGCAAATATGACAAAAGTGGTCAAAAAATAGAATTGGAAGTGTCAACAGATGGCTCATATTGAAGAAGCCCATATCGATTGGTGACCATCCTATTGATTGCTGACCTGCATATCGATTGGTGACTAAATCACATCCATTGGTCAAGCACTTTTCCAAGAATCGATTGTCCCTCATCTTCATAACATTTGGAAAGCGACTGGGTCATGTGACTGGCACGTGTCTCATTTAAGGTGCTTGGGGTACACAAAACCCTAGGTACGAGGTTGGGTATATGAGCTATAAATATGTCCTTATCCTATCTGCTAAATAGGAAGCCGAAAGAGCAAGAAGTAGTGCACACAACGTCGCCAGGAAGTAAGGAAGAAGAAGAAGAGAAGGAGATCAGAGCAGCAATAGAGCGGAAAAAGAAGGGCAGTCGCCACTAGAAGAATAAGAGCAAAAAAGTAGCAGAGCAATAGAAGAAGAAGAAGATTGAACAAAGCAAGTCTGAAGAAAGAAGAGCAGGAGAGCTCGAAGAGTAGAAGAAGGGAAGCCTTCAATAAGAGGAGAATTCATCCAAAATTCTCATTTTAGCTTAATTGTTTTGAGTTGCAAATTGTGTAATATGTGCATGTGTTTTGCACAGACTACCTATTTGCTTGTTGTTGTGGAAATGGATTTTTATTTATTTTAAAATTTTCTATTTATCATGTTTCTCATGGATGCATATTGTAAATTCAAGTCCCATCGAATGCTACTCGAGCGATGGTAACGAGAGATGAATCGGCAATCGCATAGCATAGGCGTGCCAGTCACCGAAGTGACAACATGTTCTGCCCCCGAGAGTCAAGGAGTTTAGGTCTATTTGCACACTGTTTGACTTCGTCAAACGAAAGTAGAGATCGGGTCGGGACCAAGATCCCGCTGTTGCCTAAACGCAACGATGTTAATTACATCTCTTTAAAAGAGAAAACCCTTGATTAATCGCCAGATTAGAAAGTCTCATGGCCTTAAAATGGAAACATCCGATAAAGGTGCGAAGTGCATGCTGAAGTGAAGCTGGAATAGCAACAAGAGAAATGTCCATTGAAAAGCATTTGATTCATTGTGATTATTATCATCTTTTGTACAAAGGTTGGAGGCTTTTATTTATCTATTCATTTGATATTTGTCCATTAATGCCAATTATGTTCTCTTGATTTCATTTGAAACATGATAGTTGTAGCTATGTTGGTGAGTCGGCAGACAGCTGAGTCGGCAAGCTCAGCTGAGTCGGTAGACTACTGAGTCAAGTGAGTTGGCAGAACCCTACTGCAACCATGAGTCGGCAGACTGCTAAGTCAAGTGAGTTGGCAGAATCCTGCTGCAACCATGTGTAGCACCCAGTAAATTTTAACTATATAAAAATTCAAATAAATGGAAATAAATAATTTCCAAAATATCAAAGTATTTAAAACAGGCGAATCTTTATCGTATGTGCTATAACACATCGGAAAAATCCATAAAAATTATAAATCAACCCCACACATTATTCCTAAGTGTTCCACGAAGAAATTCGTGCGACCAAAAATCCGATTTAACCAAGTGTACATCACATGGTGACCGATTATCCAAATTAGGAAACGAGTCGGAAAACCGTTAACACGGAAATACGACGCAACCAAAAATTTAATAAAAGTGTTGGAAAGACTTCCAACATTATATGTTAATGACCCAATATCTTAATTGGGCCAATGAACCACATATGGCCCAAAAATCAAATGAAGCAAGAAAATGTATGAAAATTCGTAACCATAAATAAGCTAAAATTGGAAAGTGGTAATTAGGGTTTAATTGGGAGGCAATCATGCACTCTTAGCAACCCAAATTCGTGCCTACCCACCCATGGAGGTTGCTCGATGGCCAAAACTCTCTAATGGAGGGAGAGATCTTAAAATTATGGAAAGACACAAGCCAATCCCGCAACCCTTCTTTCCTAGTTACAATAGGACTCCTAAATACCTTGGTTGCTTAAATACTCTTCACCCAAACCCTAGGGATGAGTTTACAACTTGCTGGGGTCGTGTGGAGAAGCTCTTGGTGGTTGGGGAGCTGTGGATCGACCACAAGAAGGACATCTTCTTCCCTCGTTCGTCTGCTACGACCTGCACAAATCATCCACTTGAAGTCGATCAAAGGTAGGCCAAACCTAAACCAAAACTTGCAAGGCTTATACCCCTGGAAAGAGGGTCAAGTCTACGTTCTAACTGAAGTGGAATGCCCAAATTCCATGTAGTATACACGGAGTATTAGACGTTCTTCAAACAGTGGTCTGAACACGGGTTTTTTGGAAAAAAGGGACTTCTTCAACCCAAAAGGTAGGTTTTCTTGGGCGAAACCTTAACATATCATATACCAATATGTAGAGCATCTAGTTAACTTTCGTTGCCCACTAGTTCATCGAATTCCAATGAGTAGATTTTGAGTTATAAGCATTTTCCCAAAGTCGCACACTGTCAAGGCTTTTCTCGTTCTTTATACGTTGCATGCGATTTAAGATGGAATTAGAGCAAACCCACAACATGAAAGTTTTTCTACTAGTTGTTGTCCTCATGTCTTGTGTTGAATGTTTTCTCTAAATGTCATTAGTTAGAGAGTTATAAGTGTGGTAAGAGGGTCACTGCATGATACTATGTTTTCGGGTTGCACTTGGCTTTTACGTTTGTGTTTGACTTGATTAAAGCCTGTTGAAACCATCATTGTTTTTAATTATGATTTACGGGAAGCACCCTTGCTTGTCTAGGTTGGTTTAAAACTAGTTTCGTTATTTTTCATGCACTGTACAATTTGTTCTTAATTTTAGAACAACCCTGTGTCAAAATAGGGAAAGTCTGGTCCGCAATCCAAAGCACTGTCCTTTCTCTTTCGGACGTAGGCCAAGGAGTTGAGAACGTGACGGCTCTATAGGCCGCATTCTCAGGAAGATCGTGACAAGAATTTCGTCGTGATCTGATCGTGACAGAACTGCCGTCGCGACCTGACCTCCGGGTCTGACAGCCATGTCGCCTTCTTCATATGAACCCATCGCGAACTGCCTGCCTGATCAGACAAGCCTGTCACGATCCTTACAAGGCAATGTCGCGATCTGATCTGACCCCTCACGTCCCTTACAAGGGTCCGTCGCGACCTCTGGATTTTGCTTGAAACCCCACTTATTTTCTTGCAAATCTAACCGCTATACCCGAGGTCTGATTAATATGATATTTAATGTGTAAATTGCATGTCTTGTGTCTGATCATTACATGATGGTTATTTAATGGCTTAAAAGTAGTTAACCCATTTAGAAGTTTTAATTACATGAAGGTTATTCTAATTGCTCTTTAAATGTTATGATCCATTCATGCAACTTGTGATTTAATCTTTCCATTATTCTACAATGTTTTAAATGATAATTATTATTCTTAAAATCTGGCAAACCCATGTGTAGTTAAATGCATTGTTCAATTCGTGCCATCATGTTAAGTGTTTTCCGCGAGTTTAAAACCGATGGTTTGTGAATTGAGACACGCGTACATCACTATACACTTACACGTCTAGGCAGCCCTTTCTTGGGAATTTGGAAGCTCTCTACCGGTCATTCCGAATCAGTAGACTAGTGACCTTTTCTCCAAGGCCTCTGTAAATCTCCTCTAACCATGGATTCCCACATGGCCGACGAGTTGGTTGTACCATTGAAGTTCCCTGTAGATAGCGTGCACTTCCTCTCTCATCTTGTTCTCGTGAGTGTGATTTATAATCTAGACTAAAGCCATTAATGTAAAGATTAAACTAAAGTATAAATCATACCGTTATGCTGCCGAATTTATCTCTTGACCATCGTTATCATGAAATCATGTTCAAATTAATTATTACTTGTTCTCATCATCATCATGAACATGACATTACACATGCTTACATCTTGAAACTCTCATTGGCCATTATTAATGACTGTGGGTATCTACATTTAAAATTTTACATGAGATGC
>JACBKR010002792.1:0-32969 GCA_014218235.1 Colocasia esculenta | reverse complement strand
CGAGCGGCAGCGACCATCCGGCCTTATGCAGAGGATGGATATCCCCGTATGGAAGTGGGAAGCTGTCACTATGGATTCGTATCGGGTTTGCCTCGATCTAGAAGGGGCAATGACTCGATTTGGGTAGTTGTAGATAGATTCTCGAAGACTGCTCATTTCTTACCTATGAAGAAGAAGCAGTCAGTAGAGAGCTTAGCTAGATTGTATGTTAGCGGTATCGTTAGATTGCATGGGTGCCGAAGTCGATCATTTCGGATCGAGATCCGAGATTCACTTTGAGATTGTGGAAGGGTCTTCAGGATGCGTTAGGTTCGGAGCTTAAGCTCAGTTCGGCGTTTCATCCTCAGACCGACGGACAGTCCGAGAGGACTATCCAGACGCTCGAGGATATGTTGAGAGCGTGTGTTCTGGATTGGAAGGATGATTGGGAGCGTCATTTACCTCTTGTGGAGTTCGCATACAACAACAGCTTTCATGCTAGTATTGGAATGGCTCCATTCGAGGCGTTGTATGGTAGGCCCTGCAGATCCTTTATGTTGGGAGGAGACTGGTGATAGGCAGTTGATCGGACCGGAGTTGGTTCAGAAAACTTCGAATAGATTCAGCTTATCAGGAAAAGGCTTGTTGCGGCACAGGATAGGCAGAAGAGTTATGCCGACAACAGGAGAAAGGATTTGGAGTTCGAGGTTGGCGATCATGTCTTCTTGAAGATATCGCCTACTCGTGGAGTTGTCAGATTTGGCAGGCATAGCAAGCTAAGCCCTAGGTTCATTGGCCCATATGAGATTCTCAGACGTTTGGGCAACGTGGCGTACGAGCTAGCTTTACCCCCAGCTTTGTCTAGCGTTCACCCGGTATTCCACGTATCTATGCTCAGGAAGTATGTCGAGATCTGTCTCATGTGATTAGTCATGAGCCAGTGGAGATCCAGCAGATCTTTTGTATGTCGAGCAGCCAGTAGCCATTCTTGACCGGAAGGTTCAGCATCTCCGGAACAAGAGTATCGCGTCGGTGAAAGTTCTATGGCGGAACTTCTCGCGTGAGGAGGCTACGTGGGAGCTGAGGATGCGATGAAGAAGAGTATCCCCTTTTGTTTGAGTAGTGTCATTCTAACTCAAGGACGAAGTTTCTTTAAGGGGGAGAGGGTGTAAGGCCCTCGAATTTCCGTCGTATTTTTCGTATTTATGTGTGTATATTGTGTTGAGTATGTATGTACGTATTTACGTGGATATTAAAATAGTATAAACGTGTACATGTGTTTTATTAAACGTAAATAATGTATGTATTGCATGATGATAGTGTGAATATAATACCATGTACATATTGCATGTATAGAAGCTTGGTATGCATGGTTTTCTGCATAAATTAGGGTTCTGGCCGCAGGACCTTTTGGCGTCAATCCCCAGGCCATTGAGGTGGTGTTAGCGTCCAACCCTGGACGCCAACACTAACTCCGGCGTCCAGCGATCTGGACGCCAACTTCTCTGGCCTGCATGCGCAGCAGAGCTGCTATCTTCTGAAACAAGGCATGACAACCATTGGGGGATGTCCCCCAACGGCTCTAGGGCTGTCTAATCGGCATGGTGAGTGGTGAGGGCCTCTCCTACATGCTGAACCCGAAATGGCCTCTCCCCACTTCTCACTTTCACCCTTGCAAGAGGAGAGAAGAGGAGAAAAACCCTAGAGCATTCTGTGAGAAAGCCCCACTTTAGAACCCTAAAAATCCAACCCTTGAAGCTGGTTTTGGAGATCTTCTGCATCAAGGAGGGAGCTGAAGCAAAGGGGAAGGCTCCCCATCATCCCCTCGGCGTGGAGATCAACCAGGAGCTCGGAGGAAGGCGATCTTGGAGGTGCTTCTGCAACTTCTTGGAACTGCCCAAGGAGGTCTTCTTCGAGCCATAAACTCTTGGAGGATTTTTAGAGAGGCAAGTGACCTATCTATGGTATCCCCGTATGAGTCTAGGAGGTTTTTATGATTTTTATGGAATTTCCCTCGAGTCCTAGACCCTCCATTTCACCCAAATTTCAGAGCGGGTCTGTGTTTCTGCACAGACCTGAGTAAACGGCAAGGTCCCTGGACGCCTGTGATGAGCTTGGCGTCCATCGACCATGCCGCTGACTCTGAGTCAACGGCCAGAGACCGCCGTCTAGTTCTCAGGACAGAACAGTGAGCTGTTCTGTCCCTTATACGTTAATTTCGTTATGATTTTCGTGATGAGGATATATGGTATCCCTATAAGCTATGTATATTGTGCATTTTAGTTGTGGATGTATGTGAGTTGTGTTGGCAAATGTGGGATAATAATATCTTGTAAACATGTGAGCATGACTTGTAGACCGTTTTGCAAAACCCATGATTCAGGATTTAGATTAATGTGAATGCCTTGATTCGGTTTAATCATGAAGATTGTGGGTCAGCATGTGTGTTTGCAAATTTAGGAAACTTATCCATGATTGTGCAATTTGTTAATAGTTTCGGTTCGATAGAATAGAAGTATGCAAAAATGATTCGTAGTGTTAAATCCATAGATGTATGAATTAGGGAAATGTTGTACTCTAATTTCATGCAAATGTTGGTAGCTTATGGCTAAACAGCAAGTGGTAAATTGCATGATGTGTAAATTCCATGTTAACGTAATTGTGAATAATGTGCTAATTAGGGTTTGATTTTGTAAATCCTATTTAGCTCAGAAAAATCTGAAAAATTGAGGGTATGATTTGAACCGAAAACACATGTGGTTAAAAGTTCAGGTTAATTGGAACAGTAAAAAAAGTTATGTGTTTTCATGTGAATTATGAATAATTCGTACATATGATCGAAACGTAATTAGATTTGTCTAAACCCAGCATGATTGGTGTGTTTACTATGTGTTGAATCCTGAAAACTCTGTAGTACCATGTTAGGAAAACAGAGGTGTTCATGTGAGTAAGAAAGTGTGAATGAAATGAAGAGTGTCAAGTGTAAAACCATGTGTAAAACGGTAAATGTGTAAAAGTGTAAACTGTGCCAATGTGATACTGCTTCCGAGAAGACAGTGGAGCCGTATCAGGGAAAAGTCCCCTGAGAAAGTTCATTGTGTTAAGTGACCCTAAGGGCATTAGGGGGAAATCCTGGAGGTGGACAAGTACCACTGGTTAGGGTGGAGACTTGTTCTCCCAGTCTGCGCAGTCCAAGAGTCACCATTGATTGCCTAGATGGTGTCTATGTGTTATGTGATGTGAATGTGTCCTTCTTTGGTGGTTTGGACTATGTGTCACGGCACCTAAAATATGTGTAAAGTGTAATGTGTAAAGTGTATGTGACCATGTGTAAATGTGTAAGTGATATGTGAATGTGCATGTGTAAAGTGTAACCATGTGAAAAGAGGAAATTGTGTAAAAAGAAAATGTGAAATTCTAGATGTGTAAAATGTGTTATTGGAATCATGTGAGGCTAAATCTGAAACCGTATGAATTCAGCAAATGCATGTTAGCAATTCCATGTTTATGTGTGCAAAGTGTTTAGAATCTATGATTAGGAACAATTAATGAGTATGTGTGCAAAGTGGCATGATGGATTGTTCATATGTATGTTCTAAGCCACATTGTAGCTTTCATGTGTAGGTTTATAGTCTTAGAACCATGTAAAATCAGCAACCTAAAACATGTGAAAAAAAAGTTATGTAGGTACTTAAGAACATGTGGAATCCATGCTAACTATGTTCCCCGTTCATGTATGTAAATTGTCCATGTTGATAACTCTCATGTTTGGTTCTTTATAAGGTTAAAGTTCACAAGTGATGGATTAGAGACCATGTGATAGGTGAATGTTATATTTTGAAATATGAAAGCATGCGTTATGTATAAAATTGTAGAACCTTCATGATAGGTTGAAAACTTAAATGGACTAGCATGCTATGTGTTGCTAATTGTATATGTGCTTGTAGAAACCACTAGGACTTGTACGTGTATATCATGCATAGTGTTACTTGCTGAGTCCCTGGACTCACTCCTTGCTTGGCGTACAGGTCTAGTTGGTGACACCGTACCCTCGAGGAGCAGCAGAGACGGACTCCGAGCGTGGAGACTAGCCAGCTTTTGAGATCCTTGTGATTGTGTGTACTTCTTAGTATGTACTGGACGTTGTATTAGAACTATCATTAAAAGAATGTAATATGTGGACATTTGTATCTCTATTTCAGCAATTTAAATCACGTGAATTTTAGTTCCTTTTTGCAAATTGTAAACTTCATGTATGTTTAATGTGGATGATGAATGAATGGAGATAGTTCTCTTTTACTTCCGCTACTCTGTTATATATATTCGCGTGTATCTTAGCTGTTTGTATCGTTGGGTAAATGTCCCACTGTAAGGACTCTCGCTATACCGACGTGGTGGGTATAACTGTACCGGTGTAACGAGGGCCGTCACAATTGTAGTTATGGGGACAATGTACCTTGTTTAAATTTCAGTTAAGTAAGCTTTAGCTTTCCTTATTTGCTATATGGACTGTGGATGTCAATGTGGATGATGAAATTGAAGACAGTAGTCTTTTCTTCCGCTATCTGTACTTATATTTGTGTACATCTCAATCGAATGATAGTGTCGGGTATGTCCCGCTGTGGTGATCTTCATCGTGCCGACGTGGGTTGGTACAACCGTACCGCATAGCGAGGGTCGTCACAGGAAGTCTTCTCCTTTGCTCTAGCTTCCTCCTAGTCGCAGTAGATCTCCAGACCAAGCTCGAAGGGGTCGGATTTGGGGGTGCCAAGATGGGTTTTTTCTCACAGACTCTCTAGGTTTTTTTTTTTTCCTCTCTCACTTCTCTCCTCTTGCAATGGTGAAGGGAAAGAATGGGAGAGTCCAATTCGGGTTCAGGGTTTAGGAGAGCCCCTCACCCACTCACCATACCGATTTGACAAGCCTTGAGCCGTGGGGGGACATCCCCCAATGGAGGCCATGCCTTGCTCCCGGATTTTCTGGCTCTGCAACGCATGCAGGTCAGAGAAGTTGGCGTCCAGATCGCTAGACGCCGGAGCTAGTGCTGGCGTCCAGGTCTGGACGCTGACACCAGATAAACGGCCTAGGGTTGACGCCAAAGTGGCCTTCGGCCAGAACCTTAATTTATGCAGAAACCATGCATACCGGACATATATACATGCAATATGTAACATATTGTATCCATACTATCATCATGCAATATATACATTATTTATTCTTAATATAAACACATGCATACGTACTTATACTAATTAATGCGTACGTAATTATGTACATACATACACAAGCATAAAATTCACACATAGGTACAAATAATAGACGGAAAATTAGAGGGCCTTACACCCTCTCCCCCTTAAGAAACTTCGTCCTCGAAGTTAGAACGACACTACTCAAACAAAAGGGGATACTTCTTCTTCATCGCATCCTCAAGCTCCCACGTAGCCTCCTCACGTGAGAAGTTCCGCCATAGAACTTTCACCGACGCGATACTCTTGTTCCGGAGATGCTGAACCTTCCGGTCAGAATGGCTACTGGTTGCTCGATATACGAAAGATCTGGCTGGATCTCCACGGGCTCATGACTAATCACATGAGACGGATCTCGGACATACTTCCTGAGCATAGACACGTGGAACACAGGGTGAACGCTAGCCAAAGCTGGGGGTAATGCTAGCTCGTACGCCACGTTGCCCAAACGTCTGAGAATCTCATATGGGCCAATGAACCTAGGGCTTAGCTTGCTATGCCTACCAAATCTGACAACACCTCGAGTAGGCGATATCTTCAAGAAGACATGATCGCCAACCTCGAACTCCAAATCCTTTCTCCTGTTGTCGGCATAACTCTTCTGCCTATCCTGTGCCGCAACAAGCCTTTTCCTGATAAGCTGAATCTTATCTGAAGTTTCCTGAACCAACTCCGGTCCGATCAACTGCCTATCACCAGTCTCCTCCCAACATAAAGGAGATCTGCAGGGCCTACCATACAACGCCTCGAATGGAGCCATACCAATACTAGCATGAAAGCTGTTGTTGTATGCGAACTCCAAAAGAGGTAAATGACGCTCCCAATCATCCTTCCAATCCAGAACACACGCTCTCAACATATCCTCGAGCGTCTGGATAGTCCTCTCGGACTGTCTGTCGGTCTGGGGATGAAATGCCGAACTGAGCTTAAGTTCCGAACCTAACGCCTCCTGAAGACCCTTCCACAATCTCGAAGTAAATCTCGGATCTCGATCCGAAATGATCGACTTCGGCACACCATGCAATCTAACGATACCGCTAACATACAATCTAGATAAACTCTCTACTGACTGCTTCTTCTTCATAGGCAAGAAATGAGCAGTCTTCGAGAATCTATCTACAACTACCCAAATCGAGTCATTGCCTCTTCTAGATCGAGGCAAACCCGATACGAAATCCGTAGTGACAGCTTCCCACTTCCACACGGGAATATCCATCCTCTGCATAAGGCCGGATGGTCGCTGCCGCTCGGCTTTCACCTGCTGACATACTAGACATCTAGACACATAATCCGCAACATCCTTCTTCATGCCGGACCACCAAAATGATCTCTTCAGGTCTTGATACATCTTAGTGTTAGCCGGATGAATAGAGAATCGCGATCTATGAGCCTCCGCTAACACATGCTCACAGACATCTACCACATCGGGGACACAAACACGGTGCTGAAATCTAATCACACCGTCCTCATCACGAGCAATGCCCGCCTTACCCACTAACTCTAACAATCTAGGATCGGCTTTCTGCTGCTCAATCACCTCATCCAAGACTGAGGATCTAAGGGATAGCTGAGCTACAAAAGCCTGACACAACGATGGCTCTCTAACTCAGTCATAGAGCACGCTGCATCCTCCAACATCTTCCAATCCTGCTGGAGCGAAGACCTCTTTTACTAAGAGCATCCGCTACGACGTTCGCCTTTCCAGGATGATACTGAAGGTCGAAGTCATAGTCTTTCAAGAACTCAATCCATCTCCTCTGCCTCAGGTTTAATTCCTTTTGGGAGAAAAGATACTTCAAGCTCTTGTGGTCGGTAAACACCTCAAATCTGACACCATAAAGATAGTGCCTCCAGATCTTTAGTGCATGAACCACAGCTGCGAGCTCTAAATCATGAGTCGGATAGTTCCTCTCATGCTCCTTCAACTGACGAGAAGCATAAGCTACTACCCTCTCTTGCTGCATGAGCACACAGCCTAAACCAATCTGAGATGCATCCGTATAAATGGCAAAACCTTCTAGACCACTAGGCAATACCAATACCGGAGTAGAAGTAAGCTTAGCCTTCAATAGCCGAAAGCTACGCTCACATGCCTCAGACCATACGAACTTCTCACCTTTCCGGGTCAACTTTGTCAAAGGGGCGGCGATTGATGAGAAACCCTCAATGAATCGCCGATAATAACCAGCTAACCCAATAAAAATACGAATCTCCGAAGGGGTCCTGGGAATCTCCCAATCCATAACTGCCTGGACTTTTGCTGGATCAACTGCAACACCAGCGCAGAGATAACATGCCGAGAAAATGAACCTCGCGCAACCAGAACTCGCACTTGCTGAACTTCACATACAGCTTGTGCTCACGGAGAACCTCTAACACTAACCTCTAATGCTGACGATGTGTGGCCTCATCCGGAGAATAGACCAACACGTCATCAATAAACACAACAGCAAAGCTATCTAGATACAGACTAAAACACCCGGTTCATGAGATCCATGAACGCTGCAGGGGCGTTGGTCAATCCGAAAGGAAGAACCAAAAACTCATAATGTCCATAACGGGTTCTAAATGCCGTCTTGGGCACATCCTCACTCCTAATCCGCAACTAATGATAACCAGATCGCAAGTCAATCTTGGAAAAGACTGATGCCTCTCGCAACTGGTCAAACAGATCATCAATCCGAGGTAAGGGATACCTGTTCTTCACAGTCACCTGGTTTAGCTTCCTATAATCAATGCACAACCGAAGTGACCCGTCTTTCTTCTTGACGAATAATACAGGTGCGCCCCAAGGGGAAACGCTAGGGCGAATGAATCCGTTATCGAGCAATTCTTGCAATTGCTTCCTCAACTCGGCTAACTCTGCAGGGGCCATCCGATATGGGGCCTTCGAGATAGGAGAGGTGCCTGGAAGCAACTCTATAGAGAACTCTATCTCCCTATCCGGTGGCAATCCAGACAAGTCGTCGAGAAAGACATCTAGAAAGTCCTGCACCACATCGATCTCTGCAAGAGTCAGTGACGAACCAGCATCGGGTACTAGCATAACGCTGGCAAGAAATGCATCACAACCCTTGTTCACCATGCGCATCGCCTTCATGGCAGAGATAACTAACTTTCCCGCTAAGTTCTTTGGCAAGGGATGAGAGAACTCATCCTCACCAGGAATGCGGAAAACAATCTTCTTCCTACGATAATCCACTAACGCATAATGCTCCTCTAGCCAATCCAGACCAAGGATACAATCATAATCCTTCATCTTTAGCAAGAAGAAACACCCATCTAGGAATCTATCCTCAATGCACACAGGTAACGACGGAATGCACTTCCTGGTCGATACCGTACCCGCAGGGGTGTGCACAGACAAAGGGACCTCTAACTCCTCAGACTCTATGCCTGACTCTAGGGCTAACTGCCTAGCGAACCGCTCGGAAATGAACGAGTGAGTAGCACCCGTATCAAACAAACCCGAGCGTGCACACCGAAAATTAAAACTGTACCTTCGGTGACATGCTCCGCCTGCTCGGCGTCCTCATGAGCTAACGCAAACACTCGAGCTGGGGCTCGAGGCCTTCCTGGTCGTCCTGTAGCTGGCGCGGCTGCCGCTACTGCTGGTGCTGGCGCTCCACGCTGAGCTTCCTGCTGAAGTCTTGGGCAATCCTTGATCTTGTGGTCGCTGCTTCCACACTTTAAGCATCTACCCGCTACTAACCAGCACTCGGAACCTCCATGGGTCTTCCCACAATGGGGACACTCTCTCTTCGCACCGGGGAACGTACAGAGGGTACCTGAGAGTTGCTGACTGCCATTTGTTTCTGCGGTGTCTGGTACACTGCTTTCCTCTTATCTTGCCGCTGGAATGTCGCTGCCGGCCTCTTCTGCGAAGCCTTCTTCTCCTCCAAATACTGCTCCATTTCTCCCTCCTGTCTGCAGGCTGCGCTGAGGGCCTCGTCTAGCGTGCGGTGGTCGAACGCCACGAGCCTGTCCTCAGTGATGGTTTGAGACCCATCACAAACTTCTTGGTCTTCCTGCGCTCATCCTCTACTATATGCGGTGCATATTAGACAGTTCAGAAAACCTTGCCTCGTATTCCAGGACGGTCATTGATCCTTGCGTCAGGGAAAGGAATTCTTGCTCCATCTTGTCCTGGATGTGCTCTGGACGAACTTGGCTCGGAAGAGCCTCACGAACGCATCCCATTCCACATCTACTGCTCCGTCCTCGTAGCGTGTACGCAGTAGGGAGGACCACCATACATCAGCTCTCTCCTGCAACACACCTTCATAAGCACTAACCAACAATTTCTAACTTGACAAACAACATACAAGCATAAACTAAAGCATACCTGTAGGATGTAGGTGGCTAAGGTCACCTTGTTCTCATCAGGACACCTGATAGCTCGGAAGATTTTTCTCCGTCTCCCTCATCCAGCTTTCTGCCATTAGTGGATCACTCTCCCCCTTAAAAGAGGGTGGGGTCTCCTCTTGAATCTCTCCATGATGGAAGGTCCACCATGGTCCTGAGCTGGGGCCTGAGCCTGCTACATTAAACAATAACAATATACAATAAACACAATATCATGCAATTTAAATAGCAAACTACTAGGTTGTTTTATTATTCTACTTGGGCCTCCAACTGGGCCTGGAGTGCTGCCTGGGTGTGGGCCTGCGTCTGCATGGCTTGCACCAGACCTTGCATGAATACTCCATAGTCCACTGGCGGTGGTGGGGGAAGCACAGGGCCCTGTGGGGCCGGGGCCTGCTGCTCCGCCAGCTCCTCACGCCTCTGCTCGTCGTCGCGAGTTGGCACACCTCCACGTCGTCCACGGGAAGCCATGGCTGTAATAAAATTTCAGCCACTATTAGAGCTAGGTTACTAAATTCTCTAACCATTTTCTTATCTATCTTTCACTTCCTATTATGTTTTCTACACATGTGGACATACTTAGCATGCAATAGGATGATGACTTAAGTATATTCATGTGCAATCTCAACTGGTCGCTCTGATACCAATCTCTGTGACAGCCCTCGTTACACCGATACGGTATACCGACCCACGTCGGTATAGCGAGTGCTGCCAGACACAGTGGGACATTTACCCAACGATAAACAGCTGAGATACACGCGAATATATAACAGAGTAGCGGAAGTAAAAGAGAACTATCTCCATTCATTCATCATCCACATTAAACATACATGCAGTTTGCAATTTACATAAAGGAACCAAAATCCACATGATTAAATTACTGAAATAGAATTACAAAATGTCCACATAATACATTCTTCTCATGATAATTCTAATACAATGTTCCAAGTACATACTAGGAAGTACACAATCACAAAGAACTCCAAAATAGCTAGTCTCCACGCTCGGAGTCCGTCTCTGCTGCCTCCTCCAAGGGTACTATGTCACCAACTATACCTGTACGCTGAAGCAAGGAGTGAGTCCAGGGACTCAGCAAGCAACACTATTCATGATATACACGTACAAGTCCTAGTGGTTCTACATGCACATTACAATTAGCAACACATAGCATGCTAGTCAATTCGAGTTTTCAACCTATCATGAAAGTTCTACAATTTTATACATAACTCATGCTTTCAGATTTCTAAAATAAACTTCCACCTATCACATGGTCTCTATTCAATTTACTCATGAACTTTAATTTTTACAGAATCAAACATGAGAGCTATCAACATGGACAATTTACATGCATGAAAGGGGAACACAATTTGCATGGATTCCACATATTCTTAAGTGCATACATAACTTTTTCACATGCTCTAGGTTGCTGATTTCACATGGTTCAATGACTATGAATCTACACATGAGAGCTACAACGTTGCTTAAAACCTCACATATGAACAATCCATCATGCCATTTTGCACACATATTCATTTGTTGTCCCTACCATGGATTCTAAACACTTTGTACACATAAACATGAGAATAATAACATGCATTTTCTGAATTCACATGGTTCAGATTTAGTCTCACATGGTTTCAATAACACATTACACATCGAGAATTTCACTTTCTTTTACACAAATTTCCTCTTTTCACATGGTTACACTTTACACATACACATTCACATGTCACTTACACATTTACACATGGTCACATACACATTTCACATTACACTTTACACATATTTAGGTGCCGTGACACATAGTCCAAACCACCAAAGAAGGACACAAACACATCACATCACATAGACGCCATCTAGGCAATACAATGGCGACTCTTGGACTGCACAGACCGGGAGAACAAGTCTCCACCCTAACCAGTGGTACTTGTCCACCTCCAGGATTTCCCCCTAATGCCCTTAGGGTCACTTAACACAATGAACTTTCTCAGGGGGACTTTCCCTGATACGGCTCCACTGCCTTCTCGGAAGCAGTATCACATTGGCACAATTACACTTTTACACATTTACCGTTTTACACATGGTTTTACACTTTACACTTCATCACATTCACACTTTCTTACTCACATGAACACCTCTGTTTTTCCTAACATGGTACTACAGAGTTTTCAAGGTTTACACACAGTAAACACACTAATCATGCTGGGTTTAAACAAAATCTAATCACATTTCGATCATATGTACGAATTATTCACATTTCTCATGAAAACACATAACTTTTTATTTACGGGTCCAAATGACCTGAAATTTTTACCACATGCTGTTTTCGGGTTCATAATCATACTCCCAAATTCAGATTTGTCTGAGCTATATAGAAATTACAGAAAATAAAACGCCTAATTAGCATGCTATTAACAACTTAAGTTAACATGGGTCTAACACATCTTGTAATTTAGCCACTTGCTGTTTTGTACAGAGACTACTAATATATGTATGATTTTAGAATACCACATTACCCTAATCATACATCTATCGATCAATTATCATAAACCATTTTCGCATGCTTTCATTTTACCGAACTGAGCTTATTTACAAATTTCACAAGCATGGATAAATTACTAAAATTGCAACCGCATATGCTGACCCACTATTCTTCATGATCAAACCGAAACTAAGGCATTCACACTAATCTAAATCATGAATCATGGATTTTGCAAAATTGTCTACAAGTCATGCTCACAAGTTTACAAGATATCATTATCCCACATTCACCATCACATCCCACATTCATTCACACACCACAACTAACCATATACATAGAGTATAAGCTTTACCATATATCCTCATCGCATAAAACATACCGAAATTACTGCATAAGTGGGACAGAACAGCCCACTGTTCTGTCCAGAAGAACTAGGCGGCGGTCTCTGGCCGCTGACTCAGGGTCAGCGGCATGGTCGATGGATGCCAAGCTCATCACAGGCGTCCAGGGACCTTGCAGTCTAACCAGGTCTGTGCAGAAAACACAGACCCGAGCTCTGAAACTTAGGTGAATTGGAGGGTCTAGGACTCGAGGAAAATTCCATAAAAATAACAAAACCCACCTAGACTTATACGGGGACACCATAGATAGGTCACTGCCTTTAGAAATTTCCTCCAAGGGATTTATGGCTCGAAGAAGACCTCCTTGGGCAGTCCCAAGAAGTTGCAGAAGCGCCCTCTAGATCGCCTTCCTCCGGGCTCCTGGGTGATCTCCACGCGAGGGGATGATGGGGAAGTCTTCTCCTTTGCTCCAGCTTCCTCCTAGTCGCAGTAGATCTCCAGACCAAGCTCCAAGGGGTCGGATTTGGGGGTGCCAAGATGGGGTTTTTCTCACAGACTCTCTAGGGTTTTTTTTTTTCCCTCTCTCACTTCTCTCCTCTTGCAAGGGTGAAGGGAAAGAATGGAAGAGTCCAATTCGGGTCAAGGTTTAGGAGAGCCCCTCACCCACTCACCATACCGATTTGACAAGCCTTAGAGCCGTTGGGGGACATCCCCCAATGGAGGCCATGCCTTGCTCCCGGATTTTCTGGCTCTGCAACGCATGCAGGTCAGAGAAGTTGGCGTCCAGATCGCTGGACGCCGGAGCTAGTGCTGGCGTCCAGGTCTGGACGCTGACACCAGATAAACGGCCTAGGGTTGACGCCAAAGTGGCCTTCGGCCAGAACCCTAATTTATGCAGAAAACCATGCATACCGGGACATATATACATGCAATATGTATATGATATTGTATCCATACTATCATCATGCAATATACATTATTTATGCTTAATATAAACACATGCATACATACTTATACTAATTAATGCGTACGTAATTATGTACATACATACACAAGCACAAATATTCACACATAGGTACAAATAATAAGACGGAAAATTAGAGGGCCTTACATATTGTGATCTTGATGATGATATGTTGAACATGTTATACATTCTAACATATCCAATAAGCTTAAACAACATGTTCTTGATGTTAATATCTCATATTTTAATGATAATATTTTACTAATGGTTTTGTGTTAAATTTTCAGGTTCACACATTTTGTCTTGGTAGTGTCGACACTAGATCAGGTCGACACTAGTCCCAGATTCCAGAAGACCCAGTTGCCAGAGGGACAGCAGGTCGACACTAGATCAAAGCAGGTCGACACTAGTCCCAGATTTCAGAAGGGCAGGTCGACACTAGATCAAAGCAGGTCGACACTAGTCCCAGATTCAGAAGGGCAGGTTGACACTAGATCAGGGCACGTCGACACTAGATCCAGTTTCCAGCAGAACAATTTTGCAGAATGGGACAGCAGGTCGACACTAGATCAGGGCAGGTCGACACACTCCGGCTGAAAGTCAAAATCGTGAATTTCTCTGTACACGTGGCTGCTTGGGATTTAGGGGATTTGACCTAGGGTTCTGTGCCCATGTACCCAAGGCACTTTATGGACATATGGGGCTATAAATACCCATGTTCCTTGTACCCCAAAGGCAAGAGAGCCCATACACTTCCAGAAGAAGCCTTTTGGCGGTCAAAGGGGGTTTTCCAGATCTGTCTCCATCTCCAGAAGCTACAAGCCATCCTTTCAAGAGGAAGGTCAAGGGAATCAAGGGGAATCCCTAGAGAGAAGCTTGCTGTGCAAGGCAAGGGAGCAGATCCAACTGAAGAGGCGCATGAGAAGAAGGATTTCTGGCATTTCAGATGCCATCAGAGCAGAGCATCGCCAATTGAGGAGAATCTTCATCGATTTCCATCAAGGCTCCTCAATTGAAGCGTCTGTAAGGCCTCTTCATCGAAGAACACTCTTTCTACATCTATTTGCCTTATTGTGAGTTGTTCTTTCTTATTTCGTCAATGAGATTTGTGCATGTAGTTCTGTACAAATTTTTGAGTACGAAACTGTCTTGAATCAGATAATTGCTAGAGGATCTGATCTCTTTGGTTTTTTGATCTAGCTTTTGTACTCTGAGCCGTCGAGCTCTGGTGTGTGAGTCATCGCACTCACTGTGTGGTTTGAGCCGTCGTGCTCAATTTGGAGTCGTCGTACTCCGGTTGTTGTTTGAGCCGTCGTGCTCAGTTTTGGAGTCGTCGTGCTCAGGTGTTTCTTGAGTCGTCGTGCTCAAGAGTGGTTGGAGTCGTCGTGCTCCTGTGTGAGTTGTACTCAAGGTTTGAGTAGTGTGGCCTCACTGTGTGAGGGGTGGACGTAGGAGTCACTGGAGGTGATTTCCGAACACCTAAAAATCCTCTGTGCAATGGTTTGAATTGTGGTTGTTTTTGTATCTCGCTAGATGCATGCATAGGGATTTCGTTCACACTACTAATTGATTTGCTCACACCACTAAACACCCTCAGATCAGTAAATTGTTTGGGTGAATTGATCTCTGATTTGAAGTAATTTTTAATTGCTTAAGCTCCGCGTAATTGGGTCAGATCTATTCAACCCCCCTTCTAGATCTGATCCATCCACCCATCCGATCCCCAACAAACTGCTCCCTCTTTGCTTGCTGGATCTGTAGTGGAAAGAACGTGTCATTGAAGACCGTCATAAACTCTGCCCAAGTAATCCCATCTTCTGTCCCTCCTGCAAAAACAGTCTGCAACTTGAGCCTCCACCATTCTTGAGCAAATCCCTTAACTGATAGATAGCAAGAATGACTCTGTCCTCCTGCGGACACCTCATAGTCACAAATACCCTCTCGATCTCATGTATCCAATGCTCTGCAGTATCTGGGTTAGGGCCACCTGAATAGGTAGGGAGCTGTAACCTCAGAAACCTCTCCACAAGGGCTGTGGACTCTTCTACGGTAGCTGGCCTCGCTGGTACTGGAGGGTGCACAGGTACTCAGGGGGTACCTTAACTCCTACTGGGGGTAAAACTGGGGCGATGGCACTGCCTCCTCAACGACTAGTACTCCTGGTTGTACGGGTGCTGGCTGATCCATCCTCATACTTATCTCCATAAGACTTTCCCATATCCGCTCAATCATCCTCTGAGTAGGATCCTCCGGATCATCACCACCTCCTCCCCAATCTCTCTGATCTGCCATTTCTGATCCTGCACAAACAATTTCCAAACAACACAACCAACACATATCAACACAAAAACCCAAGGTCAATTACCAGCAGTGGGTTTAAGTAAAGAATAGGCTATGTAAATTTCTGTTCCTTAACATTATATGGACTATGCTCCGATACCAACTGTGACAGACCACATTGTTCAAACCCGTTAACCTGATAACGAGCCTGACACGACTTCGCCTCCCGCGAATGACCCGAAGCTTCGCAAGGGATATCATTCACACATGTCTGTAGAAATATAAGGAAACAACTGAACAGAAGTAAACTTTCCATTCCACAAATATTTATATGAGATTTACATAGCCAGTTTCTCAACTAAAACCATAAACCAGTATAACAAAACCTGGGGCATACCCCGAGGTGCATAAAGACAGAAAATTACACTACTGGTGATGGTGCAGACCCTGCTCCGCTACGGTGCGGCCCGGAACTAGAAGATGGTTGGGAAGCCTCCTGCTCTCCTTCACCTGAAAGGAGTAGGGGGGTGAGCCTTGCTAGTCACTGGCTCAGTAGGGAAACTCCCCCAAAGAAACGAGCAAACCACAACTCAAGTAACTAAGCAGGAAGCTATGCTATAGCAATTTAAAGAATTATCTAAGCAGGATATTAAGCTATAACTTACTTACTGCTTGCTGTCCTCGAACGTAGTTTTAATAAATAAATGGAAACCCAAACAGGTGTACGGACTAAAGTAGGTAAACGCCAAACTCGGGTCGCGCAGCCTGGCTCGCGACACCAGCAACCGACCTGGACAAACACATAGGTCTACCTCTCAGCCTCGCAGCCACGGACAAAAGGTCCAGCTGCCGCTCCACTAAACCAAACAAGAACTATGGAGACCAACCAAACCACCACACCTGCAGGTCACACACCCGGCAGGCCCATGCCTAACACCTTTAGGGACTCCAGCCTAAGCTCCCTAAAGTGAGGCATGGGAGACAGGACTAGCTGGGGTCCAGTACGTCTACTAGTGTCCATCCCCCCAACTGCGAGCGCGCTACAAGCGACTAAACAACAAACTCTCACAAGTCGCTGTCCCTGCCGTATTTCCCTCAGTTGGATGACAACTCTCCTCGAGAGCGAGAGTGTCCAGGAAGACGACAAGACCCTGACGGTACCACTGTACCGGGACAAAACCCCGAGCACACCCACGTGCCTGGCTCACCTCTGAACCTGGGGCTCCCAACTGAAGAGGTAACCACGGAAGGCGTAACACTACCTACCACGCACACGGAAACTCGTGCACACTATGCAAACCACGTGAACACACACGGGTCATTGAAACCAGTCACACACACAACCACGTGAGCCTGCAACTCACCATGTGAACCGCACTCCCAAGGAGAACAACAAGTGCCAAAGCAGCACTAAACACTTCTACACACATTGGTTATCCATGCCATGCATCGGTTAAACAGAAACGGGTACATGCATAAACATTTACTTGCAAGAAGTATTCCACGACTGTGATCGCGATAGAGGCCCAGGTCGCGTTCAGATAGCGACGCCCCGACATGTCGCAACCAAGAGAGCGAACGTGACGTATCGTCCTGTCGTGATATGATTGTGACAGGGGAGACCATTGCCTTCGCAGGCGAAAAACCAAACCGGGTCCCCTTCGCCAGGAAAACCCAAAACCTTGCAAAATATGGTTTCCAGTCCATTTTTCATGCTCTTTGTGATGTCCTAGCATGCTTTCCACAGTTCTTAAAGCTGTAAACACATCTCAAACCACACACTCATGAAATCCACGGAGAAATGGGTAGAAGAATCCCTACTTTGATGAAGAACACAAAAACAGGCGATAACTCGGTGTTCTCCCGCTCCACACGCGGTCCTCGCGGCGAGAACACGACCAACCGAGGCCCACGAGCTCAAATCGCCCAGAATCCCACGAGCAAAACCTCCCCTGGCTGAGCAGTGCTTGAAAAGCTTTGTTCTACCAGGATTTCTTAAAAATGCAGCTCGGTTAGGAACGCGACGTATCACTACATCGCGACCAAGTCGCGATGCGGCTGTCCGTCGCGATCTGCCTGTTGACGTCAGCACTCCCGCCCCGCGCACAACACGCGGTGCGCATGCAGACAACGAGCCAAAATAGCGGCAACTAGAACGCGACATCCCCAGGTGTCACGATGAGAACGCGACGCGCCCTCTGTCACGTTCAGGGATAGAGGACAAACCTGCGCTTTGGGCCAACCAGCTGGCCCACAACGACTCGAAAACTTGTGAAAGCACCTGCTACTCACAATGTGGGCCACACCACTGGCCACCACAACTGATTAAGGACGATCCGAACAGTCGATATGATACAATCAAAGTGGTACCTGGACAGTGGGTGCTCAAGGCATATGACTGGCAATAAAAGGCTATTCTCATCTGTCAAAATTGAAGAAGGAATAGTAACCTATGGAGACAATGGTAAAGGTTCAGTGATTGGCTGTGGATCTATTGGAAGCAAAGACATGATCCTGATAGAAGATGTTCTCTGCATCAAAGGACTCAAGCACAATTTAATCAGCATCAGCTAGCATGCGACAAAGGTCATCAGATCAAATTCAAGAATCTAAGTGCCTAATCATTAAGGATGGAAAAACTATTTTTGAAGCCTGCAGAGAGAAAAATTTGTATGTACTACACTTAGAAGATTCGAAGAGTCAAGACATCTGTTTGGCAGCTAGTAAAGAGCAGAATGCTGAACTATGGCACAGAAGACTAGGACATGCCAGCTTGGATGGAATAAAAAAACTCATCAAATATGATCTAGTGGATGGTCTACCGAAGATGAATTCAAGACTAGACAACATCTGTGAACCATGTACAAAAGGAAAGAATGCAAGATCCTCCAAATCCAAGACAATAGTCACCACCTCCAAACCACTAGAACTGCTTCATATGGACTTGTTTGGACCAATGAGAACAACTAGTTTGGGAGGAAAGAATTTCAGATTTGTTATAGTTGATGATTATTCGAGATATACATGGGTATCATTTCTTGAGCACAAAGACGACACCTTTGATAGCTTCGTGAAGTTCAGTAAGTTAGTTCAGAAAGATAAGAAGTTCAATATCATAAGTATTCGATCAGATCATGGAGGAGAGTTTCAGAATGATAGGTTTGTAGAATTCTATGATGATATGGAGATTGAACACAATTTTTCAGCACTAAGAACACCACAGCAAAATGGAGTAGCTGAGAGGAAGAATAGAACACTTATGGATATGGCTAGAACTATGTTATCTGAGTATAATCTTCCAAGATATTTCTAGGCAGAAGCTATAAATACAACTTGCTACATAATCAATAGAGTCATGATCAGACCCATTCTGAAGAAGACTGCATACGAACTGTACAAGCAAAAGAAGCCCAAGATCAGCCATCTAAGAACATTTGGATGCCCATGCTTCATTCACAAACAATGGTAAGAGAGATATTAGAAAGTTGGATTCCAATCAGATGAAGGTATCTTTATGGGGTATACTTCTAAACCCAAAGGTTATAGAGTTTTTAACAAAAGAAGTTTATTAATTGAACAAAACTGTACATATTATTTTGATGAATCTAACCCTTCTTAAGAAAGGAAATTGTTAGTGATGATGAAGAAGATACAAAAATCTTTCCAAGAATCTGAAGGAAGCAACCATCAAAGATGATGAAGATCCACCCTTGGAAGAACTGCAACAAAATGATATCATTCATGATGATCTTCCAAAGGAATGGAGATACAAAAAGGATCATCCAAAAGATAACATCATTGGAGATCCATCAGTTGGGTAAGAACTAAAGGTAATACCATTCCTTGTGATTACTTAGCATTTGTCTCTCAAATAGAGCCAAAAACAGTCAATGAAGCACTTTATGATGAATCTTGGATTTTGGCTATGCAAGATGAACTTAATCAGTTCAAGAGAAATCAGGTCTAGTCCTTGTTCCTAGACCATCAGATCATCTTGTGATTGACATCAAATGGGTGTTCAGGAACAAACTGGATGAAGCTGGTGTTATCACTAGAAATAAGGCTAGACTAGTTGTTCAAGGCTATTCCCAAGAGGAAGACATAGATTTCGATGAAACCTATGCACCAGTTGCTAGACTAGAGGCTATTCGAATCTTGCTTGCTTATGCATCTGCACTAGAGTTAAAACTTTTTCAAATGGATGTGAAATCCGCTTTTTTGAATGGTTTTATAAAGGAGGAAGTTTATGTAGAACAACCTCTTGGTTTGATGATTCAGACTTTCCAAATCATGTTTTCAAATTGCATAAGGCTTTATATGTTTAAAACAAGCCCCTAGAGCATGGTATGAAAGACTTAGTGCATTTTTATTAAATCATGATTTTATTAGAGGTCAAGTAGATAGCACACTATTCATTAAATGAAATGCCAAAAATATATTACTTGTACAAATCTATGTAGATGACATTATCTTCGGATCTACTGATGAATCTCTGTGCAAGTATTTTGAAAAGCTAAAGCAGGGAGAATTTGAAATGAGCATGATGGAAGAACTCAACTACTTCCTTGGACTACAAATCAAGCAAAGCAATGAAGGAACTCATATCAGTCAGGTAAAATACACCAAGGAACTGTTAAAGAAGTTTGGATTGAGAATGCCAAACCACTGTCCACTCCCGTGAGCACATCAACCAGGTTGGATAGTGATCCAGAAGGTAAGAAGGTAGATCAGAAACTCTATAGAGGTATGATCGGATCACTGCTCTATTAACTGCAAGCAGACCTGATATTTATTTAGTGTATTCATGTGTGCAAGATATCGATCTGATCCTAAGAAATCTCACCTAATTTCAGTAAAAAGAATATTTAGATATCTAGCTCATACGCATAACTTAGGTCTATGGTATCCTAAAACCTGTGAAACTAGTTTAATTGGATATTCAGATGCTGACTATGCTGGATGCAAAGTGAATAGAAAAAGCACCAATGGTTGTTGTCAATTTCTTGTAGGATGCTTGATTTCCTGGTCTTCAAAGAAACAAAACTCAGTAGTTCTATCAACAGCTGAAGCTAAATATGTAACGCTGGATGCTATTGCACTCAACTCCTATGGATCAAACAACAACTGAAGACTATAGACTACACATCAAGACCATTCCATTATTATGTGACAACACAAGTGCTATAAATCTCACGAAAAATCGGGTACAGCACTCAAGGATGAAATTATTGAGGTCAAATATCATTTTATTAGAGATCATATAGCAAATGATAATATTAGTATTTCATTTGTAGATACACAAATCAGTTAGCAGATATCTTTACAAAAGCCTTACCTGAAGAGAGATTTACATCTCTAGACGAGAACTAGGCATGTGCAATTTGTAATAGATTTATCTATATATAACTGGAATAAAATAATCTATTTTAGAATAATACTATTCTCTCCCCGCTTTATTTAAGTAAATCCATTCGCTTTTACGCTATCGAAATCGACTATTTTGTCGTTTTCTGCATTTATTACTTTTCCTTTTCAAAAGTAACTTATATATTTGTTGTGAAGGGAGCTCATCCCTCACCGATTCTCTCTCTCTCTCTCTCGCACCCTTTCGACTCCGAAGTCTACTAAACCTCCATCGACTCTGGAACCCTTTCCATTCTCTGAGGATTTGATTCTTCCCGCTCAAATTTCTTGAGGGGTTTTGTTCCTCTTCCTTCCACGATCCCTTAGAACCCTTTCTTGCAAATTCCATGGACGCTTTGGGGAGTTCGAGCAGTGGTGGGTGGTTACAGCGCCGCCTTCCTCTCGGCAGAACAACTCGAGAGATATCAGGCTGTGAAGATCAAGATCTGTGGAAACAAGGCAGTTTATTTGGATGATTTGGAAAAGCACGGTATGCACAGTGTGATTGAAGCCCTTCAGAGGTTGAAATGGACAGGTATATGTATGGTTTTGAACCTAGTTACCCGCATCTAGCCAAGGCGTTCTATACATGTCTGAAATCCGAAGAAGATGGATCTCTTACCTCCCTGGTCAAAGGTAAATTGATTCACATTACTCATGACTTGTTAGAAAAGCTGTCTGAAGTTCAATAGTAGGGCACAACCTAGTCAACTCTGTAGACATTCATGCTAAGGGCCTCGGGATCATTGGAACATAGTACAAATTAAGGGATGGCAAAATAGACATAAATTAGTTCAATGCATTCAACAGAATACTGCACTTCATTGTCTGTCAAATTTTGGTACCTTGGAGTGCTACCTTCTCTTCCTGCACGAAAGGAGATGCAGATGTGATGTTTTGGGCTATACAGAAGCATTATGTAAACATGACACAGATCATAGTTGAAAAGATGAAGTCTACTACTGAGGTTATCTGGGATAAGAAGAACAAGTTGGCAGTATCCCTTCCCTATGCACACTTGTATACCAGGATGTTCATACATTTTGAGATTGATTTGGAAGGAGAATTGATGGAGAAGATGGGTCAGCAAATTTGCACCAGAAACCTGAAGAAGAGTGGTTTTTCTTTGGTAGGAGGTGTCTTGACTAAGACCTCTGTAGTTGAAGGAGAAGCCATTATCGGAGAAGCCTCTATTGCTGAAGCTTCACCTGTTCAAGAAGATGAGGCTGTCGTTAGAGAAGATGAGCCTACCGCATCAGAAAGAAGGATTGAAGACATTGCACCTGAATTCATTGAGCCCTTTGGGCAATCATCTGATAGTGTGATCCCTCCTCCAGTTCTTGTACCTACTGTTGTCTAAGAGTCAGTTGCTGATCCCATGGAAAGTGTTGCTCACACTGAGGGGGAGCATGTAGATTCTCATATTGAAGAAACCCCTAGTGTTCCAGTTGTAGAAGCTGCTATTGAAGAAAGTCTTGAAGAAGAAATTCCAGATGTTGTGGCACCAGGCCACTTTGAAGATATTCTTATGAAAGATGCTCTTGCTTAGGGGGAGCCTGCTACTCAGGAGGAGCCTCCTGCTAGTGCCCCTGTAGGTCAATTTCAAGAAGGCTTAGTATAAGATACTTCTGATGATGATGATGTTTGTGCTCACTAGCACACCAACTTTCCAGCAGAGCATGATGCACCAGCTGCTGGACTTGGAGGAAAAAGTAAGGGTGTTACCAGTAATATTCCTTTGCTCACTAGAAGGGCCCATAACAAATCCAAGAAGAAAATGATCCATGTTCATCTGGAACCAGTTATTGCTCGGTTGAATGCTCAAGGAGAATTCTGTGCTCTATCTAGTCTGATGTAACTTCAATTTTTCTCAGCCAGAGCACTCAAGCAAAAGACATTGGAGTAGTCAAGTCTGAGCTCCATGATATGAGAAAGTGAACTGGGAAGTTTGCAGAATTTGGTGACTGACCTTGCAAAATTTGTGAGGGAGCACTTATCAGCTCAAGCCCCTCCTGTCCCATTTGAGTCAATACCAGAAGCTACTGCAAGGCCATCCAGGCCTCCTCAATTAGAACAACAAGTCCAGTCAGTTGTCCGGCCATCAAGGCCATCAGTAGAGGAATCAGGGCCTTCAGGGCCATCAGTTGAGGAATCCGGGCCATCAGGGCCATCAGTTGAGGAATCAGGGCCATCTGTAGAGGAAACTGGGCCATCAGGGCCATCTGAGGTAGTAGAAGTTATAATTGGGCCTCAGGGCCATCTGAGCAAGTGGAAACAGTGGCTGGACCATTCGTGCCTCAAGTATTTGTAGAGGAAGTTGCTGTGCCCCCAGGGCCTTCTGATCCTCCAGTTCTTCAGACTCTAGCTCCCTCCTCTCCACCTATCTCTTTCACTGCCCCACCTGCTCCTGAACCCTCCAAGAAACCCCTTCCAAAACATATTTATTCTCATACTCCTTTCCCTGCTGAATCCTCTTCTTTACCTACTCCTTCATCTCCCTTCCTCCTCCAACTTCTGAAGCTCCTCCAGCCTCTTCTTCGGACCTTCTTCTGCTGGTCCCTCCTCTGCTGGACTATCCACCCAACCAATTCCCACTTCATCTTTCTCCTCTCTTCATCCACCTACTCCACCATCTTTCATTACTCTCATTCATGAGGGTGCTAGTATCATTCACCATACTGTTCAGGATATCAAAGATGAATTTGAAGAGGCTATCCTTCGCACAGTCCTATCTGTCTCTACTCATATCCACAGGACTGATTCTCAGCCTTCTCCTAGTCCTGCCTCTAAGAAAAGGAAAATCTCTAAGTAGCTTATTTTCCCTTCCTCTCAAGCTCTCTTTCCTCCTATGTGGTACTCTCTTTCAGTTGTCCACAGAAGAAAGTTCCTTTATTCCGAATATCTCCAAAAATGTACATTTGCTACAACTTTGGCCTACCTTACCTAAATCTCTCTGAACATCTCAATCTCATTCTTCCTATCTCTCTTGTGCCCAATTTTGACCAATCCAAAATCCTTTCCTCAGCTGAGTCCAAGACTGAGGATCAGTGGGCCAGATCAAATAAAGCACTCTACAAAAAAATTGAGGTCTCTAGGGCTATCAGATTTCCACCTTCATACCATCCTCTTACTCTGTCTAAATGGTTTGTCTGTCAGCACAGATCCTCCTGGGGTCCTTTCATTCAGAAGGAGATCAAGCTGATTAGGCAGTTCTAGATGTATAATGACTACTGCTCGTCAATCGCCTTCCTGAAGCCCAGCTTGGTGAGTTCAGGGCCGCTATCTCTCTTCTCCAAACAGAAAAACCCAGTCAATGTACCTCTTCAAGTGGATTTTTCTTCCTTGAAGATGCCTGATATCACATTTCTCCCTCAACTGCATTTCTCCTCATGGACTCTGATGTGGGTCCCATTATTTTTGAGAGGTTTGCCAGAGTTAAGGCAAGGATCTTTGTTCAGAAGGGAGCCCCTCTTGCCTTCCATCGCTTTCTATTAAGAGAATATCATAGGGGATACATAAAGTCTGCTGTTTTTGCTCCCCTACTAGCTCAATCAGAGAGATTCCTCAACACTGAATGGCTAAGGTCTACCATGAGGCAGCTCTTCAATTAAATCAACTAAATTCCTCCTTAGAAAAATCACATCAACTGATTCTATCTCCTGAGCAGTTTAAGGATCTCAACTCCATCAATTTAGTTTCTGATCACTACTCTATCTGGGTTGTGAGATACAAAATCTTTGAAGCTTTGCAGAAGGACCTGAAGGCTCATAAGCTCCATTATGCTATCTCCATATATAAGTTCCTTCAGCATGCCAGTTTTGGGACTGTTGGCTTCTACAAGTCATCTCTTAGTGCTGATGAATACACCTATTCTCTGAAGATCAGAGATAGCTTCACATCAAGAGACTCAGTCCAGAGATAGGGCCTTCCTGTAACATTAGGGGGTGTCTTTCAAAACTTTTTTGAAGAGCAGAAGCCTAAGCTTGGCAGCTCATACTCACCATGCTTCAATTTGTCTCCTGCCTTCTATATTTCTGACCCTCACTAATTAATAAGATTTACATCTTTGGCTCCCATCTATCTTTGTCTCTTTCTTTCTATTTTTTATCCTTGCTTATCTATTCCTTTTTGCTTAGTGACAAAAAGGGGGAGAAAACATTCTGAAATACATACTTTAGAAACTTTCAGAAAATTTATTTCAGCTCTTCATATCTTATGTTTTGTCATCACCAAAAAGGGGAGATTGATGATGAGTCCATCTCCATATAATTTGTTATTTATTATATGTATTTTTGGTGATTAACAAAACTCTAGAAATTATGGACTAACATTGTTTTCTAAGGTTTGTCAAACAGGTCTCAAATAAAACAAACTCAGTAAGTTATCTACACTCATGTTCTTTGAAGTTTATTGCACATGATTTGTCTAAGTATACATCGACTTCTATTAAAAGCTCACATTGATTACTATTCTATTTATACATCGATTTCACTTAAATAACGACTACCTTGTTAAGACATCGATTTCAGAAATAAGTATCGACTTCATATTATAACATCGATTTCGTTTCTACATCGATTTACTTAAACATCGATTTCATGTAGAACATTGACTTCACTTAAAACCGATTTCAGTTCTACTCCGACTTCATATTAGAACATCGATTTCGGCTTAAACATCGATTTTGTTTCTACATCGATTTCGGCTTAAACATCGATTTTGTTTCCACATCGATTTCACTTAAACATCGATTTCATGTAGAACATCGACTTCACTTAAAACAATGATTCCAGTTCAACAACGATTTCACTAAAACATCGATTTCAGTAGAACATCGATTTCATATGGAACATCGACTTTACTTGAACAATGACTTCGTTCCAAACAACAATTTCATTTGAACATCGATTTCATTACAACAACGACTTCACTTAGAACATCGATTTCACATGAACATCGATTTCAGTCAAACATCGACTTCAGTTCAATAATGACTTCATCCAAAACATCGATTTCACTCATAACATGGATTATATTCTGACATGGATTATGGTTATATCTCAACATCGATTTCGTATTTACATCGACTTCAATCACAACGATTCCCTTGAACATAAGTCATGCTTAGACATCGACTCTCATTATACACAGACTGACTTTAAATATCAACTCTCTCTTAATAACGATTATGTTTTAGATAATTGTTGAATATTTCTATTATAATCATTCTAGATAGTTTTGAATATATCTATCCTTCATGATATTCAATATATTTTTCAAATCACTGTGGATTTCATATATTCCTGTGAACCTTGATGTATCTGTATACTCAAACATTTATTGTGTGTGGTACAATATCTCTGCACAACATATCTTCATGCTACCATATTCATGTCACATAAAGTAGACATTTAAAAGATGACAGAATGGAACTTCCTATTTGGTATATCTTCTTACAGCATGACTAAACGTTGACTGACAGTTTAGACACAATTAAGTTGTCTACGCTTCAGCGTTTATTATGTGCAGGTTTCCGGTGGTCATATACGTTACAACGTCGGACCTGTCATTTTGACAGAAGCAAGAAGTGATTCAGATAATCTTCTCTCTGTATGTGTCTATCTCAACATTTAATGGCTGTATATTTTCTTGATTCCTACATCGGACTAGACACATCCATCGTGCATAAAGATGAGAGACAACAGATACTTCAACGGCTAAATCTTTCAAAAGAAGATAAATAGAAGACTAGTGACTCCATGAAGACACATCTTGACACCTTGAAGAAAAATGAAAGAAGAGCTCATTCGTCATTCAAACAGTCTTCAGCTCTAGCTCTCCATAGCAACCTATTCTAGTCTTTAAGATCTTCTTGTAGATCTAAGAGACCTTCATTCTGTGTGAATCCTTTGTCTCTAAGATTCTGTCTCAGATCAAGCAATCTCTATAAGCTTGGTCTAGGGGCCATCACCTTTTTATTCTTATTCTGAGTGCTCCTCTTCGTCTGTGAAGAGAAGACCTGCTGTGGAGTGGGTGGTTGTTACCTTTGGTAGAAGGAAGACCTGTTGCATCAGGTGGTAGTACCTCCTCCTGTAGAGAAGAGAAGGCCAGCTACGACTAGATGTGTAAGTATCCTTAAGGGGGACTGTACCCTTGGTTAGTGAAATCCCAGTTGTTGCTTGGGTATTGGACGTAGGACTCCTTGTGATAGGAGATCTGAACCAGGATAAAATCCTGCTGTCTGTGTGATTGATCTTATTGTGTCTTTATTTATACTAATTCTAACCATCGAACTTAGTGTCTTCTGTCAAAGTGTTTTTATTTACAGGAATATTCTAAAAGAAATTTTTAGCATTCCATTCACCCCCCTCTGAGCTTGCAACCTGGTCAACAGTGTTGACGTCACGCAACATGTAAGAAGTCAAGCCCAAAAGGGGATACTGGGGTCAACCTCTAACATTCAAGTTAATTGGTGGCTCAAGAGGGGGACCAAAGGAAGCAATGTATGTGGTGGAAAGATAGAAAGGGAGAAGCAGGTGATGAGGTTGATCCATGATCTTTGGTGTAGATTTGGAACCTTGGCCCCTTTGTTGGCCCGCTAGTTTACGGTGATATGGCAACAAGCTTTCTAGAGGGGGGGGGGGGGGGGGTGAATAGAATAGCTACAGAAATTCTAAAACTACAACACAGAAATCACAACTTAAAAACTTTGGTTAGTGAATGTAGTTATGTGCAGAGATAGAGTAGCAGTGTGGAAGCAAATTTAAACAATCACACATGGACACAGAAATTTTATCCTGGTTCGGTACTTCACAGAAGGAAGACCTACGTCCAGTCCCCAAGCAAATATTGAGATTTCACTAACTAGGGTACAATCCCCCAAGGATATACAAACCCTCAGCTCCCTGTTGGTCCTCTTTCTTTCCGAGTAGGAAGAAAACTCACTTCTGTTACAGGTCAAGAAGCCACTCTTCTGGAACAAACCCTAGTGCGGTTCTATTGACACCAACCCAGCTAGGTTCTTCCCTTAACACATGGGAACATTGTGTACAGTCCCATAGCTGGACAGAAACCCCCAGCACTCCGCTGGCCTTCTCTTCACACAGGAAGAGGAACACTGTATACAGTCCTATAGCTAGACACAAGTCTTTCTTAGAAAAGAAAGAACAGACCGAGAGCTATACAAGATGAATAAAGGAACTCTAGCTCTCAGCCGAAGACTCTCCCCAGATTTACATGATGCACAGAGAGAGTGAAGAGAGGAAGGAAGCTTGATTGCTTGGAGCTCGAAGACTTCCGATGGCTGCGTGCACACTTCTTCTTGGGCTTGAGCTCTTTCTCTCTTGCTTTGAGTGTGTATGGCGTTGAGGTTCTCACTGGATGTACACTCTTTCAGGAATTTTCAGGAGGGCTCAATGGTGTTCTTCAGCCTTGCTTCATCCTTTTATGGAGTAGATTGAACAGATCCATTGAAGAGATCTGTTGGAACTTTCTAGCCGTTGCTCATTTCTTCTTCATCTATTCTTCTTCTCTTCTTCTTGTCTAACAGTGTAAGACCCCGGATTTTTACTCTCTTTATATATCTGTATGTATAGGAATGGTGTGTTGGGTGTTCGGTTGTTGTGTGCTTAGCATGTGTAGTTCATTGTGCCTGCTATAAGTTTTATCCTTCTTTTGAGCATGAGCATGTGCGAATATCTATATATATACATAGGTGTATATGATAATTAATGTAGAAGTGAACAATTAGCTAATTAGAGGTGTATTGTGAACACCAAGAATCTCTGACTTAGGATACTTGAATAATACTATGCGGGTGCTATCTAAATATTGAAGAATATCCTATACTACCTATTTCATGGAATTTTGTATGGGAAGTGTATGAAGTACATATGTGTATGTACGCGTGTATGTTATCTATGCGTGTGACAATTGTATGCCTAATTCTACATGCATAACACCTTGGTGTACTTGTGTACGCATGTGTATGATTAGTTGTAAGCGTTGTTCATTTGCATGGTTTAGTTAATGTGTACATTGTACTTCGTACATTGCATATGCCTAAAGAGTTCAAGCATGGTAGGTGTAATTAGTGGTTTATATTGAAATTCTATACTCCTCAAGAATAACATGCATGTATTTTTATGATATTTAGGTGAGAATAGTCAATTGGCTAAATTATGCATGTAGTACATATTAAGGAATCCTATGCATATAGTACTTAAGCAATGTTAGGTAAAGTTGTGTAAGTTAATCTAATTACCGGTGCGCATGTTGTACCCATCTATTCCAAGCATAATGTACATAAGTATGCTACACCCGTGTGTGTATACTATATATATGTCAAATCAAGTGTGTGTGTGCAAGGACTATTTTATCGAATAGATTATTCCTAGTCAACTAACCTAATTCATATCACCTCCTAATGATTTGCGAAGCCCTCATAATTCTTGTCATTTACTTTGCCGGGTGTTGAGTCACACTTATGTAAAACATCATGTACGCATAGGTAGATATCTACGTACATCTATTAGTGTATTTATGTATGCTTGTGTATGCCTAGGTATGAATGATATTGATTGCCTGGTATGGTAATGTACATGTTACACCTTATACGTTGTATGTATATATATAGAGTAAGCATAGTTTCTGCATGTTTTAAGTTCTGGCGAAGGGCCAATCAGCGTCAATGTGTTTATATTAAATATAAATAAGGTATGTATTGCATGGTGATAGTATGGATATAATACCGTATACATATTGCATGTATATAAGCTTGGTATGCGTGGTTTTCTGCATAATTTAGGGTTCTGGCCGAAGGCACCTTGGCGTCAACCCTAGGCCGTTTATCAGGTGTCAGCGTCCAGACATGGACGCCAATACTAACTCCGGCGTCCAGCGATATGGACGTCAATCTCTGACCTGCATGCGTTGCAGAGCCAGAAAATCCGGGAGCAAGGTATGGCCACCATTGGGGGATGTCCCCCAACGGCTCTCAGGTTGTCAAATCGGTATGGTGAGTGGGTGAGGGGCTCTCCTTAGGTCTGAACCGAATTTGGTCCCTCCCACTCCTCACTTCACCTTGCAAGAGGAGAAATAGAGGAAGGAAAACCCTAGAGAAGGTCTGTGAGAAAACCCCATTTAGCACCCCAAATCCGACCCCTTGGAGCTTGGTCTGGAGATCTACTGCGACAAGAAGGAAGCTGGAGCAAAGGAGAAGGCCTACCCATCATCCCTTGCTGTGGAGCTCACCAAGAACCCGGAGGAAGGTGATCTTGGAGGCCATCCTGCAACTTCTTGGGACTGCCCAAGGAGGTCTTCACCAGCCATAAATCCCTTGGAGGAATTTTGAAAGGCAAGTAACCTATCTATGGTGTCCCGTATGAGTCTAGGTGGTTTTGCTATTTTTATGGATTTTTCCTCGAGTCCTAGACCCTCCTATTCACCCAAGATTCAGAGCTCGGGTCTGTGTTTCTGCACAGACCTGATTCGACGGCAAGGTCCCTGGACGCCTGTGATGATCTTGGCGTCCATCGACCATGCCGCTGACCTCGAGTCAGCGGCCAGAGACCGCCGTCGAGTTCTTCTGAACAGAACAGTGAGCTGTTCTGTCCTCTTATACATTAATTTCGATATGTTTTCCGTGATGAGGATATATGGTAAACATTATACTATGTATATTGTTAATGTGATGTATGATGAATGTGGTGTGGGATGGTGAATGTGGGATAATGGTATCTTTAAACTTGTGAGCATGACTTGTAGATAATCTTGCAAATCCTTGTTCATGATTTGAATTAGTATGAATGCCTTGGTTTCAGTCTAATCATGAAGATCAGTGGGTCAGCATCTGTGTTTGCAATTTTGGTAACTTATCCATGCTTGTGTAATTTGTGAATAAGCTCGGTTCGGTAAAATAAAAGCATGCAAGAATGGTTTGTAGGGTTTCATCCATAGATGTATGAATTAGGGTAATTTTGTATCCTCAATTCCTGCATATGTTAGTAACTTATGTTTAAACAGCAAGTGGCTAAATTACAAGATGTGTTAGACCTCATGTTAACTTAAGTTGTGATAGCATGCTAATTAGGTATTTATTTTCTGTAAATTTGTTTAGCTCAGAAAAATCTGAAAATTTGAGTGTATGATCTTGAACCCGAAAACAGCATGTGGTTAAAATTTCGTCGTTTGGATCAGTAAATAAAAAGTTATGTATTTTCATGTGAAATGTGATAATCTACGTATACTATCGAAATGTGATTAGTTATTGTCTAAAACCAACTTGATTGGTGAATTTACTGTGTTAAACTCCTGAAATCTGTAGTAGCATGTTTAGGAAAAAACAAAGACACATTGTGCATGAGAAAACGAAGGAGATGTGAGTGTTATGTGTAAAACACATGTTAAAACTCGGTATGAGTAAAGTGTAAAAGTTGTGCCTATGTGACACTGCTACCCTAGAGGCATCGGGAGCCGTATATAGAAAAGTCCCTATAGAAGGCTCCATGTGATATAAGTTTGTCCCAAAGGCATTGGGAAAACCCCGGAGGTGGACAAGTACCACTGGATAGGGTGGAGAGGGCTTCTCCCGGTCTGCGCAGTTACCAAGATTCACCGCTGTATTGCCTAGGTGGTGAGTATGTGTATGAGTTGTGTCATGTGTTGTGTTATGATTGTGTTGAGAGCTGTGCTAAGGAATGAGCACGAGCTATGAGATATTGTTAGTGTCCTCTACTGGTGGTTAGGACTATGTGTCATGGCAAATCGTTTAAGTAATGAGAAAGGAATAAAGTGTGAATTATGTGAACATGGCATGTGGTAAGTGCCCAAGATGCACGTGGTAAGTGCAATCGACGTGATATGTGATAAGTGAAAGTGGTAGAGAAAATGATGTGGAAATGAGTAAATTGTGTAAGTGTGAACATGCGTACATGTCAAATGTGTAAAAGCGAACAATGTGAATGAGTAAGTGTGCAATCATGTGAAACTGAAAATGCGAGAATATGTTATTAAACCCATGTGAGACAAATCTGAAATCATGTGAAATTAGTGAATTTATGTTATTATCATCATGTTATTATGGGCAAAAATGTCTAGAATCCATGTTAGGGGTAACAATGAGTTTGTGTACAAGATAGCATGATTGTTTGTTCACATGATATGTTTTAAGCAACGTTGTAGCTCTCATGTGTAGATTTATAGCCATTGAATCATGTGAAATCAGCAACCTAAAGCATGTAGAAATGTCCATGTATTTGTCTAAAAACATGTAAGATCCATGCTAGTTGTTTTCCTTTCATGTGTGCACGATGTTCATGTTAGTAGCTCTCATGTCCTGGTTCTTTAAAGACAAGTTTCATAAGTAAATTGAATAGAGAGCATGTGATAGGTAAATTTATTCTACAACAAATGAAAGCATGATCCATGTATAAACTTGTCAAACTTTCATGATAGGTTGAAACTTCGGAAATGACTAGTATGCCATGTTTTGAAAATTGTGAATGTGCATGTAAAACCCCTATGACTTATACGTGTATGTTATGGGTAGTGTTGCTTGCTGAGTCTTTGGACTCACTCTTGCTTCGGCGTACAGGTTGACAGGTATCGTGCACTAGAAGGAAGCGTGACGAGGATCATCATATAGAAGACTATTTTGTGGAGCTGTCACCAGTTGTACCTTCTTTTGCACAAAAAGGATTATTGTATGACAATATTTGGATATTGTAGTTCTCTTTATTTGTATTAATGTGGACATTGTCTTTCCATTTCGCTATTTAGATTGTGGAATGTGTGTTGGTGATGGGTTAAGAGTTGAGTTGTTTATTTTATTCCGCTGTACTCTTGCTATCCAGGTACATATCAACCTATTGACCAGTGTTGGGTACATGTCCCACTGTGACGACGCCCTT
>JACBKR010002791.1:0-32912 GCA_014218235.1 Colocasia esculenta | reverse complement strand
AGTCGATGTCTATATGACTTATGAAATAGTTATGAATACTAACAAGTCATTATAGAGAGCAAATCGTTATAACACTTATCAAGTCGTTATGAATACTAACAAGTCATTATAGAGAGCAAATCGTATGAACACTTATCAAGTCATTATGAATACTAAAGAAATCGTTGCACAAAGTAATCATTGTGAGCGCTTAAAGAAATCTTGTGCAAAGCAAATCGTTATGAGCGAGCAAGTCATTTGCTAGTTCTAAAGAAATCGTTACGATAACTTATGAAATCGTTACAACAAGCAAGTCATTGCGCGTACTAAAGAAATCGTTACAGTAAATTATAAAATCGTACAACAAGCAAGTCGTTGCGAGTTCTAAAGAAATCGTTACAGTAACTTATGAAATCGTTACGACAGGCAAGTCGTTACGAGTTCTAAAGAAATCGTTGCGATAACTTATAGAGTCGTTATGACAGGAAAGTCGTTGCGCTTTCTAAAGAAATCATTGCGATAACTTATAGAGTCTTATGACAGGCAAGTCGTTGCGCTTTCTAAAGAAATCGTTGCGATAACTTATAGAGTCGTTATGACATCGACTTGATTGAAACAACATGACTTTTCGGTCTTATAAGGAAATCGTTATGAATTTCAACAGAAATCGATATGGACTTTAGAGAAATATCATGTTGAAAATATTAAAGCTTCAGAGAAGTAATGCTACCTTTATTGGCTTGATTAACCTTGGTATTTTTCCTGTACTTTAAGACTTATGAAATATTCATTAGACATTATTTATAAAACTAGTTTAGTTTTGTTAATCACCAAAATACATTAAAGTTACATGGGGACAAATGATCATCAGCCTGGACACACCGCTGATGAGTGTGGAGAAAATCCGGAGAGTGTCTGCGCTGCGGAAGTCGTGAACATCGCATACCCAAGTGCCCGATGCTAAAGAAAATGAGAAGCGCACTGCTTGCCTAAGAAACAGGGCAGGCTGCAAGCCCTGCACAATGAAGAAACCATCGAGGAGGGTGCATGGTAGAAGGTACCCTGCAAGTCTTTTCTTTGCCAGCATTTGTGTTATTTGAGACTGGAGCTACTCATTCATTTATATCTCAACACTTTGCTGACACCCTGACTGCAAAACCTACAACCATGGGTTGTGAATTCTCTGTCACAACACCCTTGGGGGAGAAGGAGAAACTAAACCAATACTTTCCATCTGCCGATGTAATGATCGGAGACCATAACCTAAAGGCCGACCTGGTATGTATGTCCATGGAAGGGTATGATGTCATATTGGGAGCCTGGTTGTCCACATGGGGGCAAGCGTCGATTGTAAGAAGGAAGGGTGACGTTTAGTGACTTTCCTAAATTGCATTCACTGGGATTAGACATGAGAAGCAGATGTCTCTAGTCTCCGCCCTAAAAGCCCATAACATGATAAGGAAAGGATGTTTTGCTTTCCTTTTGGCCGTCATAGTCGAAAAGAAGGGTTCAAAAATAGAAGACATCCACATAGTCCAGGACTACCCAGATGTATTCCCTGAAGACTTACCCGGAGTTCCCCCTGAACGTGACATCAACTTCGCATTAAGTTGACTCCTAGAGCTGCACCGATTATCGCGTCAACCATACCGAATGTCACCTGCCGAGCTGAAGGAATTGAAGGCAACTGATGGAGCTGCTAGAGAAGGGGTTCATCAGACCAAGTACCTCCCTTGGGGAGCACTGTGCTATTCGTCAAGAAGAAGGATGGGTCGATGAGACTATGCACGACTATCGTCAGCTTAACCAATTGACCATCAAGAACAAGTACCCATTGCCTAGGATCGATGAACTATTCGACCAGATATCTGGAGCCCAATACTTCTCCAAGATCGACCTTCGATCTGGTTATCATCAAATGAAGATCAAGGATGACAATATCTTCAAAACATCTTTCAGGAGCAGGTATGGACATTACGAATTTATTGTTATGCTTTTGGTCTAACCAATGCTGATGATCTTATGGAGAAATGTCCATACCTGCTCGTGGAGGAAGAAACGTGGGAATTAGAGTAGGAAATGAAAGAAAGTAGTTTCAATGGTGATGATCTTATGGAGAAATGCACTCGTGGAGGAAGAAACGTGGGAATTAGAGCAGGAAATGAAAGAAAAGTATCCACAACTATTCGGTAAGTAAATTTTACCAATTTCGAGGATGAAATTTATTTTAACAGGGGGAGAAATGTAATACCCTCGAATTTAATATCATGATTTACTTATAAATTCATGTTTATGCAAACTAATTAGAATTACATTGAGATATTTAGGATTTAGAGTGTGTTTAAGACACTTTATCATACCAGGTATCACTTTCGGTCGTGCGCACCTCGACAAGGCGACACCGAAAAATTGTAACGAAAATAAAATCTGAGAACACCATAATTCTTAGAAAAATATGTTGACATCAAATATGTATTATCTAGAATTTTTTACGACATATTTTGAGATTAAGTCGACGTAACTATTTCCAGGCGATTTTTCACCCAGTGGAAAATAAAATTTAAAATTAAACTAAAATCGCCATAATTTGTAAAACTTTACAATTAGTGTATGGTTGAAATTTCAACTCAAATGGACATTAGTAGGACACTTAAATAAGGAGATGAATGGGTCAGCCAAATTATCCATCATTTACGAAAGCCATTTTCTTTGAATTTCTCTTGGCTTACATGTAAGCCCCTGTTCTTGGTTAAGAGTTCTACACCTATCTTGATATGTGTAAAGAGGACATGAGGCCATAGTGAAGCGTGGCTGTGGATGAGGAAATGAGGTTTTTACCTCAACACCTGTGCGGCTGACGTGCCGGCTGCATGAAACCTGGAAGAACTATAAAAACTCTCCTTTTACCCATCGTACAAACCTCCCTCCTCTTGCTACTATTGTCATTATTCCAATTGGAGCTGTTGAGCTATTGTTGTGGGAGCTGTGGCAGTTGCCAGTCGTGGCTGTTGCTACTGCTTTGCCTGGAGTGGGTCGACACGTCTCCAACTGCACCTGTTGTTGATGTTGCTATTGCTGTTGATCCTGCCTGGGTGGCCTTCTTGCCTTCATCTCGGCGATGTACTTCCTCATCTCTTCCCAGTCTATGCCTCCATTGTCATTCAAATCATAGATGAATCTTTGAAGTGGAAGCATGCCTCCAAAGTGTGGCCCAATCCTGGTGGAATGCACAGTAACATGAGGTATCAACATTGGGAGGCCATTGTAGCCTTTCCCTTGGCAAGGTGAGTGCATTGGCGGCCATCAGAGCATTGAAGATGTCGGGTAGGGTCTCCGGCAGGGGAGGATAATGGGCTTTCTTAGGCCAGGGGGACGTCTAGGCTGTTGTGGTTCATAGTTGCCTGAGAGGGGGACTTGGTTATATTGTGGAGGAGGAGGAGGTGGTTGTTGTTGGTATTGAGGAGGGCAGGTTGGCGGTACTGAGGCTACAGTGCCTGGCGGTACTGAGGAGGTGATGGAGGAGGTTGATAGTACTGGTTTGGAGGAGGTTGTTGGTATTGGGGCTGCTGAGGTTGCTGAGGCTGTTGAGGCTGTTGGGGTTGCTGAGGTGGTGGCCTAAACATTGGAGGGTTGTTTGGCTTGGACTGGGGCTGTTGAGTCTTGGTGTTGGTGTTAAGACAGTAGGTGGAGGGACTAGGGTTGCCCATAGCACTCACCTGCTCATTCTGTATAACCCCCTCAGTCGTGGGACCGCTAGTAGGGGGAGCACCATTGTTCTTCTTAAATGTCCTAGCATTTGGCTCAAACATAGCCATGATCGGAGAGTCCTTTAGCTGGGTCTGGATGTAACGGGCTCTCTTATACAATTCTTCCATGGTGGTCAGTTCATTCATTGCTAAGATGTGTCGGAACTGCGGTGTGGCATTCGCCGTGATCATCTTGACCTGTTCTGGTTCGGACAATGGGTCCCTCAACCTTTTAGCCATTGCCCTCTATCTGTCAGCATAGTGCATGAAATCCTCGTCTGCCTTCATCCTCTCAGCCATCAGGTCAGTTATTGATAATGTCGGACCAAACCAATCTCTATACCTCTGTAAAAACTTCCTCTGAACTGTCTCGAAGTCTTCGGCATCCGCGGGCTCCAGAGAATAGAACCACTCGAGGGCGGGCCCATCTAATGATCGGTGAAAAAGGAATGCAAGGCACGATTGTCATTTTGCCAAAAAGAAGGATTCATACATGAATTCCTTAATGTGGACGAATGGATTGCTAGTGTCGTTGTAGCGGCGGTAGACCGGCAGCTCAGAAGGGGGGAGGTGGAAGACTGGCATAGAAGGGAGAGCTAGTTCAAAAGAGTCTTTGGGTGCGGACATCCTCTTTAGATATTGCTCCAAATGACTCACCTTCTCCAAAAGGTCTTGGGTGAGCTGATCGAAGGGTGGTTTGTGGGGTACCCCAGAAGAATGAGGTTGGGGTGCACTCACCTGGACAAAATTATAATGGGAGGTGCGCCAGCGTGTGCGGAAGCATGGGCCGGAGCCCGAGGAAGATAAGTGGGCCTTGCCGTGGTGGGGCTTGGCCAGACATGAGAAGCCCTCCCAACGGGACTGTGGGGGCAAGAATGAGTAATAGAATTGGCCCGCGAGGGGGTAGGAGAGGCTCAGACCGTCGGGTCGCGAGCGGGTTCAGTGTAAACACCCGCGTTTGGGTGGAAAGTTTGAATGGGTTCGGGGATGGATTTCCCCTTGAGTGCAACTTGGACCTCCTGGAGTTGGGAGGCTTGGAGGCTTTGGAGAATGTCCATGAGTTGGGACAGATCAATGGAGGCAGAGGCATTTGCAGTGGCATGCCTCGAGGAAAGGTGAGGGGGTTGTGAATCCACTGCATGAACATGCGAAGTGGAAGGATTAATGTGGGGTTGGTTGTGGAGTTGTGCAAGTTGCTGATTGGAGTCATGATAAACCAAGTATTTTAACCTCATTGATGCATCCTCATGATAAACCATGTCTTCATATTGGCCATTCCAAGAGATCGACCTGAACGAAGCTGCATAAAACTTGAACAAGCAGGTAGATTAACAAGCAATTTACCAAACAACTACTCAAACAAGTTTGAGAGAAGAGGTTAATGGCTTTTAACCACACACTTAGGGATGCTTACGCCCAATTAATTGTTCCAATAAAGTTCAAGGTGGATTTTATTTGCAATGAGTTACTCCAAATGGGTATGGGCCTAAGTGGGTAAGGTGAGAACGTCAGGTCCACTAAGCAAAACTCCCTCTCACGCAATGGGTGCTCTAACGGGTCTCTGGGGTGGTACAACCTACTTGGTCCGCCGTGAGGGAATCCACGGGGTACAGAGATTTACGGAGGTCTAGGCAAAGGTCCCCTAGTCCAATGAGACGAAATGCCCAAAGGAGAGGTCGCCTTTACCAAGAAGGGTGTTTGGATCCTAGTGTAAGGAGGGAAGGAGGTCCCCCGGCCAAAGTATGCCCTGTAAGCAATGCACAATGCAAGATGGCAGAAAAACCCTGCTCACTGTGACAGACTGAATTGCGGCAAGTTCAGTCACCGCGCTTCAAGTAGAATCGCATCTGTTCAGTCAGTCGCAGATCTGACAGCTCACAGAAGCTGTAAGAGCCGCGGCGACTCCCTCCGGAGTCTGTCACAGAATCGTGTCGGGCTAAGCCACTACACAACAAACAAATCGCGACGTCTGAACATGTCGAGAATCAAAGAAGCACCCGAGAACAGTTATCAAAGCAGTAAATCAACACAGCATGCTCTTCACACAAGTAATGGTGAAAATAAAATAAGATGGGGATTCTCTCTTCAGATGAAGGTAAGTAAACAGGGAGGGGAACAAAATGGTATATATATATATTTTTAAATCAAACTTTTATGGAAATGTAAAGAAAAAAACACAAATACAAATCGGTAATGGGATGGGAAATCTTAAACAGTACCACGTGGGGTACGAAAGGAGGGGGGTTGTACCGCGTGGGGTATGAAAGGAGGGACACACATGGGTGTCAAAGGAGGGGCACATGTGGGTGCCGAAGGAGAGGTAACCGGAACTAAAAAAAAAGAAGTCCCACCGTGATCGCCAATTTGCAGACGTGTTTTTTCAAAACACCCCTCACAAAGAGATGATTTAAATAAAGATGAAAATATAGCGGACGAATGGAAGGAAAGGAAAACGTGCGTGTGTGCACAATATGGAAAGGTGATCGCCAGGTACGCGAGGGCACCGAAGGAGACGGGCGAAGAGGAGACGGGGAGTACCTACCTTCACCCAAAGATCGCGGGAGTTGTGATTGCGGGTTGCTTCTACTTCCTCCACCGGCCATCCGCAAAGAAGATTTAGTTCCAATAGTTACCTTGCAAAAAAAGAGAAACAACAAACAAGTGAAAAGGATTAGGCTATGAGGTGTAGTACAAAACTTAAATGAAATGAAAGAAAACGTAACAACAAGGGCGTTAACACACCTCGTGGGGTGGTCTTAAACCCCTAAAATTAGGTGTGAGGGAGAAATGATGTATGTGTGTGTGAAAAATGGTGTGAGTTAATGAAATGCAATAGTGAAAACAAATAAAATAAAGTGGAGGGAGAAGGGGAAATGGCTTTGGAGCCTGCTGTTGGAATGGACGAAGTGGAAGAAGAGAGTGCCTCCCGCCTCGCTCCGATGCACGTGAGACGACTGCTTCGAACTCTACAGAATGAGGACTCAGAGTAGCTTGAAATGAAGGTTCTCCTTGGCTCGGAATTGAGTCTCCAGTGCAGTAGGGCTTCGCCGTAGTGCTTGGGTTATGCTCAAAACAATGGCCTCGGGGGTCTATTTATAGGGGGGAAATTTATGAATGGAGTCGGATACAGTGGACGCCTATGTCATGAATCGCGTCTGACTCAGTCGCCGCGATTACCAAAATCCACTTGCTTCGATTTGCCATTTCCAACCATCAATTATGGCAGGTTTAAAAATAGTGTCGACTAAGATTGTCGTGTTTCTAACACTTTCATTTTCAAACGATTCTTTCAAAATATTAATAAATGGAAATAGTGAATCGCGTCGGCCAAAGCAGCCGCGTATTTGAACAAATCGTTCTCTGATGGCAATCGATCTTCATATGAGGGAAGGTTAAAAACGTGTCGGGCAAAGTGGACACGGTTCTATTTAGCAACAAAATTTTCCAAAAACAATTTTGGAAATTACGATAATTCGAAATGGAAACTCTTAATCGCGACGGCTTTATCGGAAGTGTTTCCAAACAGGGTAAGCGCCAGAAAAGGAAGTGTGATTCGCGTCAATTTTACTCACCGCGTACCAGCCTCCTAAAAGGCGTCCACTGTGTTAGACACGAATCACTGAAGCTCAACAGACCCTTTTAGACCCCTTAGAAAAATTCTTAAAAATCCTAAAAAAATCTGAAAAAATAGAAAAATCACTCAAGAGTTAATTGAAGAGAGCCACTTTGAGACATTGCGGTATAACATGAATTTGCTCGATATGTTGCCGAAATGGCGTGTCTACACCATGGATTGAGAGTTTGGATTAGGTATGGTAGGGAATTAGAGGCTTCCCTGAGAGCCATGGGTTAAGAGTTTGGGTTTATGAATGGTAGGGAAGTAAAGGCTTCCCTGAGAGCCATAAATGTGAGTTGAGTTTATGTATGGTAGGGAATTAAAGACTTCCTTGTGAGCCATGGATTGAGATTTTGGATTTTGGTATGGTAGGGAATTGAAGGCTTCCCTGAGAGCCGCAAATATGTTTAGAGGATTGAGGCTCCTCTAGGGCTCGTGATTGACTTTTGACCGGTCTTGATGACTTGTTAGCCAAAAGGCGTGGATTTTGACCTTTGATGACCTTGACAGCTTGTTAGCCAAGAGGTCTGGATTTTGAGCTTTTTAACTGGCCTTGATGGCTTGTTAGCCAAAGAAGCTCAGGATTTGACTTTTGACTGGCCTTGACGGCTTGTTAGCCAAAAGACATGGGTTTCGACCTTTGACTGGCCATGACGGATTGTTAGTCAAGAGGTCTAGATTTTGAGCTTTTTGACTAGCCTTGACGGCTTGTTAGCCAAAGAAGCTTGGGATTTGACTTTTGATTGGCATTGATGGCTTGTTAGCCAAAAAACATGGATTTCGACCTTTGACTGGCCTTGACAGCTTGTTAGCCAAGAGGTCTAGATTTTGGGCTTTTTGACTGGCCTTGACGGCTTGTTAGCCAAAGAAGCTCGAGATTTGACTTTTGACTGGCCTTGACAGCTTGTTAGTCAAAAGACATGGGTTTGACTTTTTTCTGGAATGAGAGCTTTCTCTTTTGTTTGGGTTCTCCTTCTCTCTCTTTCTTCGAGTAGAGTTCGAGTTTCCCACACTTCTTATAAGGGCGGAAAGACACAATCATCGTTGTCTCGGTCGTAGCCCTTGAATTTAATTATTCATTCGAATGAACTTAGGGGTTGTTTCATCATTGACAACTCTTGTGTCTTTCCTTTTATAAGGAATGCGGGATAACTCAATCTTTCTCTAAGAAAGGTCGAGAGAGTACCCTTTTTGTTTTTTTGTTTTTTTATATACCAATTGTGATGTCGTTTTTGGGTTTTCACCACAATTAGCCCTCTCTTATTTTTGCCTGCACGCCCTTTCAAGTTTTCATGCTACCTAGGGCACCCTTTCGGGTTTTCACCTCAGTTGGGTTTTAGGCATTTTTGCCCTTGATCCATCTTAAAAGAGTAATGAATCAAGTCTGCCAGAGCACCTCGTTTTTAAGGCCCCTTTTTTTCATTTGGAAGATCTTGCAACGAGATCACTTCTATATCTTCAGTGTGTACCGAAGTCGGATCCACCTGTTGCATTGTGTAGACGTACTCACACTCGGGAGTATGGTACAGTTTCAAGTGTCTGCCATTTAAAGGCGAAAACATAACATTTCCTTTTTGGTCGACTACTGTGTAGGCGCCACGTTCAAACACTTTGTCGACCATAAATGGGCCAAGCCAATCGGCTATGAATTTGCTTTTGGGTCGAGAGGCCATGATGTCTTTTTGCTTGACCATGACAAGATCTTCCTTTTTAATAGCTCTTTCTTTCACTAGCTTGTCAAAAGCGCGGGATATTCGCGCTTGATAATTTTGAAGACGTTGGTATGCAACCAAACATTTTTCTTCTAAATTTGACAACTCTTCACGCCGTCTTTCAATTTCGCTCCCCTCGTTAGTAGGGAGCCCGTAGTGGAGAGCTACCCTATAAGATGAGATCTTAATTTCAACAGGAATGACTGCTTTGATCCATAGACAAGGGAAAATGGGGAGCATCCTGTAGGAGTTTTGTAGACGGTGCGATAGGCCCATAGAGCTTCATGCATCTTTTCATCCCAATCGTGTTTTCGGCCATTTACCAATTTGACCATGAGCTTGCATAAAGTTTTGTTGAAGGCTTTGGCTAACCCGTTGACTTGAGGGTAATAAACCGTTGATGTCCTCCAGTCAATGTGGAATTTTGCTATCAATTTGTATATTGTCTGATTTTTGAATGGAGTGCCATTATCAGATATGATTCGACTTGGAACACTAAATCAATATATGATGTGATGCCGGACAAAGCGAGCCACCACTTCTCCGGTAGTTTCTTTCAAAGGTATGGCCTCAGCCCATCTTGAGAAATAATTTGTGGCAGCAAGTATGTATTTGTATCCCTTAGATGATGTGGGGAGGGGACCCACTATGTCATTCCCCATTCCGCAAATGGCCATGTCGGCGTTGTTGGATGGAGTTTGCTTGGCAGTTTTCTTGGCACGGGCCCATAGGCTTGGCATTGGGGGCAGGTTCGAGCAAACGCTCGCAATCTGCAAACATTGTTGGCCAATAGAAGTCCTTGCTTTTTATGTTGATTTTCATTTTTTGAGCCGATTGGTGGGCTCCACACAGTCCTACATATACCTCCCGCATGACCATCTTGGCTTCTTTCAGAGATAGACATCTCAGCAGTACCGACTTGTACTTTTCAGGTGTGAACTTATACATGTGTCATTTATCAATTTTTAGGAAGCAGCTCTTCGCAGCAATTGCACTCTCTCTCCTCTTTTGTCTGGTAGCCAACCATTTTTTATCTTGATAATGGGAATACGCCAATCATCTTCTTCTTGACTTTCATTTTCTTCCAGTGTATTGCCTCGAAGGTTGTCAAACCATCATGGCGATTTAGGGTGCTTGGAAGCAATCTTCTATTTTTTATGGTAATTCCCAGTTCACCTTCCGGGGAAAGTTTAAGGGCAGATGCGAGTTTGGCCAATGCATCAGCCTGCGAGTTTTGACTTCTTCTGACATGTTCTATTTTGAAGTGGTAGAACATGTCGCTAAGTCTTGTAGCTGCCTCAAAGTAGGCTTTCAATTCTTCTTTTCGGACTTCAAAAATGTCCAACATTTGTCTGACAACCAGCATGAATCGCCAAATACTTTAATACATCTTATGCCCATTTCTAGGGCGATTTCCAAGCCAACTATGAGGGCTTCATATTCTACTTCATTATTTGTGAGGGATTCCATGAGAGCACATGAATAATGTAATATCCCTTTTTCTGGGGTCACGAAGACAATTCCTACCCCTGCCATATTTGTTGATGTGCCATCAGCCTTCAAAGAAGCCCGTGCAGCCCCATCAAAATATAATTGCCAATATTTAGGGGTGTTTATAGTTTGGTTTGGTTTGGTTTATAGGAGATTTTTAAGAAACCAAACCAAACCAAATTCGGACCCAACCCGAACCAAACCAAACCGAAGTCCCTTAAATCAGTTTGGTTCAGTTTAACTTGAAAATAAATGGGCCTTTAGATTCTCTTAGTCTTAAATAAGATCTTATCACTTGTTTATCTAATAAATTACTATCAATAATATTTAAAATGAAGTATTAAATGTTGATGACCATATTAACCTCCATAATATGTATTTTTACATAAATATATTGAAAAAACTTGATAGATATATACAAATTAAAACTTATTATTGTAATTCAGTTTAATCGGTTTGGTTTGATTTCTAGAGCTTAGAAATCGAACCAAACCGAATTTTCTTTTTTGGTATGGTTTGGAACCAACCAAATTTTTCCATGTTCAAACCGAACCAAACCAAACCGAATCGCTCGGTTCGGTTTCAACTGAATAGTGAACACCCTACCAATATTCAAGTGAGTTTCTTGTGCTTCATAAGTTTCTTGAGCGGGGAGCACCTCCTTGTCAATCAATTCGGTATTCAGAAGGGAGTCTTCTAGCACTGGATGGGCTTCTAAGAACTCTGCCATACCTTGCCCTTTAATTGCTTTTTGCGGCACATAGGAGATATCAAACTCAATGAGAAGTAGTGCCCATTTTCCCAGCCTCTCTGACAGGACTGGTTGCTTGAGTAGGAATTTAAGAGGGTCACATCGTGAGATGAGTTGAACCTCATGTGCCAGCAAATAATGTCTAAGTTTCTTAATGGCAAAAACCAATGCCAAACATGATTTTCCCATTGGTGCATATCAGTGTTCTGGGCCAACCAATGTTCTACTAAGATAGTAGGGGGGTCTCTTTGCCTTCTTCACCCCCTTTTTTTTCCTCTTCTTTTCTTTTTTCTTTTCTTTTCTTTCTTCTTTTTTTTTCTATTTTTTTTTAACTAGCAATACCCCCCAGTGATGAACCCATGGACACAATTAAAGGCTTGCCCATGATAGGTGCCCCCAGCATAGGAAGACTGAGCAAATATTGATTTTGTCAAAGGCTTTCTGACATTCGTTGTCCCATATGAATGGGGCTCTTTTCTTTGTTAGTTTATGTAAGGGTTGATACTTTCCATTCTTGCTCTCGGAAGGATAAGTCTTTTCTTGAATTTTCTTTGGGGTTTTGAACAACCCTTATTTCATTTGTGGAGAGATCCTCGTCCATCTGGGGGTCATTCTCATCCATCCTTGTTTCAATTATTAGAAGCTTTATGCTGACCATATTTACAACATAGTGAACTGCGGGACCTTCCTGTGTCTCCCATCCGAGACCTCTTCTGTCGTTGTGGGGGAATGGTGGTTGCCCCCTGACATTGGTAGGGTACCACATTGCTTGATATAGCTGATGAACAGTCCATCCCCATATACTTTTAAATTAATTACATGCTTATTTTGGTGATAAACAAAAACTGTCAAAAGTTTTCTAACCCTATTTTATTTTAGCCTAAGCACAAAGAAAGTCAAGCATTTGTGGTAAATACTTACATACATCATTTCTCAGAAGAGCCATAACGATTCCTTCATTAGCTATAACGATCTCCTCTCAAGTTCAACGATTTACTTGTAAGATTGAATAACCTTGCTGTGTCAAACAAGTCGATATTATAACAACTCTGTAAGTTATCGTAACGACTCCTTCAGAAGTTATAACGACTTGCTCATTATAACGACTCTGTAAGTTATCGTAATGACTCCTTCAGAAGTTATAACGACTTGCTCATTATAACGACTCTGTAAGTTATCGTAACGACTTCTTCAGAAGTTAACGACTTGCTCATTAACGACTCTGTAAGTTATCGTAACGACTCCTTCAGAAGTTATAACGACTTGCTCGTCATAACGATTCTATAAGTCTCGTAACGATTTCTTTAGAGAGTTATAACGACTTGCTCGTCATAACGATTCTGTAAGTCATCGTAACGATTTCTTTAGAGAGTTATAACGACTTGCTCGTCATAACGATTCTGTAAGTCATCGTAACGATTTCTTTAGAGAGTTATAACGACTTGCTCGTCATAACGATTCTGTAAGTCATCGTAACGATTTCTTTAGAGAGTTATAACGACTTGCTCGTCATAACATTCTGTAAGTCATCGTAACGATTTCTTTAGAGAGTATAACGACTTGCTCGTCACAACAATTCTGTAAGACATCGTAACGATTTCTTTAGAAAGCTAAACGACTTGCATCTCATAACGATCTGATAAGTGTTTCATATCGATTTGTTCAGAATCAGAACGACTTGCCATAACGATTTCTTATATCATCTGTTATAGAACGACTTGGTTGTGGTAACGATTTCATAAGTTATCATAACGACTTCTTATGAGTCTACAGCAACTTGATCATAACGATTCTATCAGACTTCATAACGACTGCATAAGTCATGTTTCCATTAATTAAATGTTTTCCTTGATTTAAGCTACGTTGAATAGTCAAAGTCGCATCACGTCTGTTTGACTGCCATGCATTTAATAAAGACTGAACGTATCTCTGCAGGATACAGAACATATCTTTCATTCTCGTGTATCCTCTGCATGCATCTTCTAGAACGATAAACTGTCACTACCATATTTGTGTCTATCTGCTCTAACGTTGATTGACATCTGGAGATAGTATAGCTGTCTACCATTAAAGCTCAACCCTGCAGAACCTTAAGGATATACTATCCTACAACATCTGACACAGATAGAACTACAAGCCAACTCAGAAGATCTCATCACTTTGCGTGCTCCAAAGAATAAAAGACTGTCGACAGGAAGCTTCCACAAATCCTTCAGTCTACGTTCACTAAAGCTGTGAGACAACGGTCATCTCTTCGTCCTCATTCAATTGGAGATATAAATACAAGATGAAGTTCCGAGAGACGATTATTATTGATGAAGGAAGCTTTATTGTCATTTTAAGAGAGTCTAGAACTCTGCCACTGTCAAGTCTTCAGAAGATCACTAGAGCCAGAATTCTCTCCTTTCGATCTTGGCTCCTAGCTTCTCGTGCTGTGAGAGAAAAAAATCAAGGAGAGCTAGATTAGTTCTGAGAGAGTCCACCTTGTGTAGATCTTTGACTCTCAGTGCTTGTAGCTTCAGATTGAGTTTTGTAAAAGCTTGATCTAGGGGCTAGTTATTTCCTTCAAGATTTTCTTGTGTTCTTCATTCGTGTGTGAAGGAAGACCTGGTGGTGTCCAAGGTGGTGTTTTTCCCTCGAAGTGAAGGAAGACCTGGTGGTACCAGGGTGTTGTGTTCCCTTCAGGAGTGAAGGAAGACCAGCTGAGCTAGATGGTTGTTTTTGTCCATAGGGGGACTGTACCCTAGTTAGTGAAATCCTGAGGTTGCTCAGGGACTGGACGTAGGACTCCTAAGGAGAGGAGATCCGAACCAGGATAAATCTGTGTGTTGTGAGATTGTCTTTATCGTGTGATTGTTGCTTTTACTAACCATTACTAATCCCTTCCAAGAACTTTTTATGTTTGTTTGAGTTCAGGTTTTATCTGATAAATTTTATTTAAAGACCCATTCACCCCCCCTCTGGGTTAGCCAACAGGGCAACAATAGCTTGGCTCTCGTTTGACTTTGAACTTGAATATTTTGCTTCTGGTATATTGCCTTTATATGCTCTGGCATGTCTTTCATATCTTCGACCATTTCATTCAATTAATAGTGGCATTGTAACGTCGCACGTTTTTTGGATCCTTGTGGATCTTGTGTTTAGCGCTTGTGAGGTCAAAGCGTGGCCAATGTGGCATGTGTTCGGTGTGTACATGTGTTTTTGGAGCTTATTGGGCTGACTGTTTGGGCCCGTTGCACCCTGGAATTCTCTATCTGTGAACGCGACAGAGGGGGTCGTCGCATTCTGAACACGATCGCCCTGCCCGTCGCGTTCTGAAAACTGCCAGGGATCGGCGATCGTCTGCATGTGCGTCGCGTGTCGCACGCCGGGCGACTTGCAGATGTCATCCTTAGGAAGGCGACGCCCAGGACCGTCGTGATGAGGTCGCGACGGAATGCTCTGTCGCATTCCGAACCGCAAGCGGTGCTTAAACCCTTGTTGGCTAGACAGAGCTGAGCATGCTCTGTTTGGCTAGGGGGAGGAGCTTTGCGGGTTTTCAGGGGCGTTTTGGCGTGGGAGCTTGGCGTTCGGCGTGTTTCCGCTGTGGGGACTTCGTGTGGAGCGGGGGAAACGCCGAGAAATTGTCATATTGTGTGTTCTTCACGGAGGTAGGGTAATTCCTCCTGTTTTTTGGGCTGTAGATCGCGGGTGGCGATCGTTCGATTTGTTATTTGCGTTTCTAACAATAGATACCATGACTAGGGACTCACAGAAGCATGAAAAACACGAATTAAGGGTGGTTTGCATAGCGTAGGGTGGTAATCCATGGAGAGGATCCCGGATTAGGATTTCTGTCTGTGAAGGCGATGGAACCCCCTGTCGCGATCTGAACGCTAGGTTTACCATCACGTTCAGGTGGGTAACGCGCATGTTGGTGCATCGCGTTCATGGATGAACCGCCATATCGGGTCGCGCATTTCGAAGGCAACACAGCTTATGTCGCGACCACAGCTGAGTGGTCTGAATGTGCATGACTTATGTGACATGATTAACCGATTGTTATTATTCGATGTATTTGGTAGTATCGTGCGTGCATTGGCACCTGTGGTGCTCTGGGAGTGCGTGTTTACGAGGCTAGCGTGTATGTTACGTAGCTAGCTAGTGTTTATGTGTTGGCATGGTATGCACGCGAGACCACTTGTTCACGTGTTGTGGACAGTCGGTACTTCTGAATATCGTCAGATTTCACGTGGTTTGTGCAGTGCGCACGTGGTTTTGTATGCGTGACAGGTAGTACGACGCCTACCGTGGTTACCTCTCCAGTTGGGTGCCCCAGGTTCTCTGTGAGCCAGGCTGTTAGTTCGGGGCTTGTCTCGGTACTTGTGTTGTACCGTCGAGGTCTGTGTCGTCTGTCCTGGACACCCTCACTCCTTTGTTTGAGTTGTTCGTCTGGCTGAGGGAAAGACGACAGTGGGACAGTGACTCTTGAATTTATTTTTAGTCACTTGTAGCGCGCTCTTAGTTGGGGGTATGGACACCGGTAGTCGACACTGGTCCCCAGCTAGTCCTTTCCAGTGCCTCACTCTAGGGTGCTCCGGCCAGAGACCCTAGAGGTGCCAGGCATGGGCCTGCGGTTGTGTATCCACAAAGTGGTGTTTAGTTGGTCTCCACAGTTGTTTAATTTTCCACGTGGAGCGGCAGCTGGACCTTTCGTCCGTGGATGCGAGACTGAGAGGTAGACCTGTGTTGATTGTCCGAGTCATACTGGTGTCGCGAACCAGTCTACGTGGCTCGAGTGTGGCGGTCCCTACTTTAGCTCGTATACGTGATTGAGTTTACCGTTTCATTATTACTTTGTTTAATATAGCGGCAATGGTAAGTATATTTATGCTTTAATAACTACGGGTTGTGCTATAAAATTGTGCTATAAATTGCTAGTATAGTTTACTGCTTCCGTACTTGTGTATGGTTTGCGAGTTGGGAGAGTCCCTACTGAGCCGGGATAGTGAGGCTCAACCTTGTAGTAACCCCAATTTTTTTGAGAAATTTAAAATTTTTAAAAAAATTACATAATATTAAAATCTTGATAATTGGAAAATCAAATAAAAGAAAACTAATTAATTAGAAAATCAAGAAAAGAGAATTAAATAAAACCCATCAAATGAACATAAGTATGGGCTTTGTTAAATGGGCCCATTAGAAAGTAGTGGGCTAAAATATAGGTTTTAAAAAGGGATAATAGAAAAATATCCAAAATTTGTAACTAAAATATTACTTAAATCAAAAGAGGGTATTTAATGTATTTAAATAAGTGGTTTGAGTTGGATTTGGAATCCTAAACCTACCTAAATTGCTTGGCCACGAAATCCCTCTCTCTCAACCCAATTAGGAGATCTCTTGCTTTAAATGGGGAGAGGAAAATAGAAATTGGAATTAAATAGGAATGACTTAAACTAGGAAAGGGAAAGAGGAGAAGCTTAAATACTCTCCTAAACCTCTCATGGCCGGCCCTAGCTCATGCCAAGAGGTTGCTGGACCAAGAATAAAGGCCAAGAGGAGAGAATTCGTAGGGAAGAGGGATCTTCCAAGTTCTTCCCCGAGTTCTTCAAGTTCTTGCCCTAGAGAAGAGAAATGACTAAAGGTAGGCATTCTCACGAGCATAAACCATGAAAAATTTCTGTAGGATGTCTCATCTGTCAGGAAGAAAAGCCCTTTGGTTTCATATTTTCCATCGAGAAAATCTCTAGTTCTAAATTTTCAAAGTTCGGTGAACTTCATGACCCGAACCCTCTTCTTAAATTCATATCTTCATGTATACTCGTCCTCATGCCATGAGATTTTTACTGTAAGGACTGACGGATGTTAGGCTTCTTTAGCCCCTGAAAGCCCTAAATTCCATCCACCATGTCTTGCGAATTAAATCTTGCATCTCAACTATTCCAGTATTCTATCCTCCATGTTTGATCTGATTAAACCATGTCGAAACCATGACTGTTTACCAATCCTAATTTGGGAATACTATTGCATGTCTGGATTCATTTGCAACTTGTTTCATGATTTTTCGTCACTTGTACAATTAGTTCTATATTTTTGAATCCCTCTGTGTCAAGAAGGAAAACTCTTGGACCGCAATCCAAGACATGTCTGCTTCCTGTCGGACTCAGGCACAGACCACCAGAACGCGACGGCCCGATAGGCCGCGTTCAGTGGTCTGGTTGCGACAGTCTGCCAGTCGCGTCCTGAACGCGACAGGCATCGTCGTCGCGATCGCTGTGCCTGGCCTGACCGACTCGTCGCGACCCATACATGCCCCTGTCGCGTTCTGACTACCTGTCATGACCGACCCGTCGCGATCCATCTAAACACCTGTCGCGATCTACCCTGTACCCGTCGCGAGCCTTACTGGGCTGCGTCGCGTTCACAGGATTTTACAGAAAAACCCCTGATTTGAAATGCTCTAATTGTCTATTGTGCTTATACCCTTTAATCCCAGTTATACCCGCAGTAATTTCACTTAATATACATTGAACATTTCTATGTGATTTAAAATACATACACACGACTAATTTCCATCTATGATTTCATGTCACATGCACACACTTTGAAACCACCCAAATATGGCCTAATGGGCGTGAACATGTTACATAATATATCAGGTAATTTATGAAATTAAATTGCCTCACGCTTAATTCTACGTGTTACGTTTTCCCGCGATGTTTGTTCTAGAACTCCTCTAGAACGTCGAGCACTTGTTTCTATATATACACACTCTCTTGACTTGGACGAACTCTCGTCGGATATTCCTTCTGCCGGACTAGTGAGTCTTTGTTCAAGACCTAAGTCTCCTCTGTCCATGGGTTCCCACATGGTCGACGAGCCGGTTGTACCCTAACACCTATGATACCCCTTTAGGGATCGATATGATCCAAACGGCTATTAGAAGCTCGCTCTTATCTTGAATCACACTGGACCTCTGGACCTGTGCTTAACATGGCCAAGTGGTCGGTGTGAATTCCACCTGACTGCCAACCCCGAGTGCGCGTGTTGTGCAACTGTTACTATCGCCTGTTTACTCGACATGTTACGTGCAATGTCCACTAGCTCTCGTCTATACTCTCCTCGCTCATCTATTCACATTCACTCTGCTATCTCGTCTATTCATCTAGTGCTCTTATCTAATTCTTGGTACTCTATATTGGCCATTGACTGATTGTCTAAAGATAAACAATATAACCAATGCCAGCGCAATGGGGCCCGATCTGGTCCTGGGGAGAGCGCCCGAAAGTGCCATTTGCCCATGGGAGTTAAATGATCAGGATGTCGGCATTACATCCAAGTGCCATACTATCTAGATTAATCTAATGACAATCAAAAGTGCTATATTCTCTCGTTTTCTTGACAACAAAAGTGCTATGCTATACTCGTTGTGCTATTGCTATACTTTGTGCTATTGTGCTATGGCCATCTTACTATTCGTGCTATATTGACGTTCGTGCTATATTTGAATGTTGTGCTATTTCGTTCACGTGCTATCCTGCTATCTTTTACTTGACTCTCTCGCTCTATCATTAGTTACTCTGCTTTTAACACATTAATCATTTAAAGCCTGCTTGACTATTGAGATTTAAGTCCTACTGGGCGTTATCGCTCACCCTGCGTTATTTGTCGTTGTGTTCTCAGGTGAGACCGAGGATGAACTATACACTCAAGAGGACGGGAACGACCAGGAGTGACGTCACGAGTGCCCTAGCGTCCTAGTACTATGATAGAGTCCTAGTTTAGTCCTTTGCTTTATTTCAATGTAATTGGGCCCAATAGATTGGCTCTGATATTAGTGGTTGTAACTAGACATTTGAAAGATTATTAATGAATGAATTTGTTTTAGTATTTATTCTTGTTCAATGGTTTGATGTCTAGTCCTCGCTCTATACCCGTTTACTTGCAACTGCCTCGCGTTCGATATTCCGCGTCGGGGCATGACAGTTTTGTGGTATCAGAGCCTAGGTTATTCTTAAGTATAGGATGATCTAGGTTAACCTGCCTCGATTAGAGTCAATTATCCTACCTATGTGAGAGGTGGTTAGAGCCAAGGGTAACTAGCTAAAATAAACTCACGCACGCACAAAATAAATCTCACATCTATATCATGACAATAAATATTCTTTTGTAGGAACTAAGCAATCAAGATGACTGCTGAACGTGCTCAAATGAGGGGCATGCAACAAACCATCCAAGAGTTGACTCGTGCCATCATGCAAGCTACCCAAGGCGGGGGTAATCGTGCTAGTGCAGGCGATCTGCATCGTAACTTCAGAAGTCTGAACCCGCCTAGGTTCAGTGGATCCACGGATCCGGATGAAGCCGAACACTGGCTGAAAGAAACAGAAAGGATTTTCCGTGTCATGCAATGCGCAGCGGGAGATAAGCTGCTGCTAGCCACTTTTCAACTGGAGAAGGACGCCCGCGCTTGGTGGGAGTCAGTGGAAGCAACTAGGGAGAACGGTCAATTCACCTGGACCGAATTTAAAGAAGCTTTCAACTCCAAGTACTTCTCCGAGCGTGTCCAAGAAAGGAAGGCTGCGGAATTCGCTGCTCTGAAACAGAGGAGCCTGACTGTGGCTGAATACGAGGCCCAATTCTCTAGGCTGGCAAGGTATGCGGCACACCTGGTAGCTACTGAAAGAATGAAGGCTAAGCGCTTCCTCAACGGCCTTAAGCCACAATACATCACCCAACTGGCACCTCTCGACATCTAGACCTACGCCGAGATGGTAAAGAAAGCTCAGCTACTGGAAGATGCTACGGACTTCACCGACCGTATAAAAGGGAAGTTCGTGAAAAAGGAAATGACCTCGGGTCAATCATCTGCTAAGCCTAACAATGGCAAGAAGCGTCCCTTCAACATCACGGAGGGATCCAGCCAAGAAAGGAAACCAAGGTCTTTGTACCCAAACACTCCAGCCAAGAGCAACTGCAAGCATTGTGACAAGCCAGGTCACACCGCTGACGAGTGCTGGAGGAAAGTCGGCGCGTGTCTGCGCTGCGGAAGTCGCGAGCACCGCATCCCCGAGTGCCCGCTACTGAAAGAGAATGAGAGGCACCCTAATGCGCCTAAGAAACAGGGCCGACTGCAAGCCCTGCATGATGAGGAACCTGCTATGGAAGGTGGCGTGGTAGAAGGTACCCTTCAAGTTTTCTCATTATCAGCATTTGTTTTATTTGATACTGGAGCCACTCATTCATTTATATCTCAAAACTTTGCTGATACTGTGAATGCTAAACCTATATCCATGGGTTGTGAGTTCTCTGTCACAACGCCACTAGGGGAAAAGGAGAAATTGAACAAATACTTTCCCTCTGCCGATGTAATGATCGGAAACCATAACCTAAAAGCCGACCTGGTGTGTATGCCCATGGAAGGCTATGATGTAATTTTGGGAGCCGACTGGTTGTCCGCATATGGGGCAAGTGTCGACTGTAAGAAGGGAAAGTTACCTTTAGTGACTTTCCTAAATTGGCATTCTCTGGGATTAGACATAAGAACGGATGTCTCTAGTCTCCGCCATAAAAGCCCACAACATGATGAGGAAGGTTGTATTGCTTTCCTAGCAGCTGTAGTGGGAAAAGAAGGGTGCTAAGATAGAAGACATTCACATAGTTCAGGATTACCCGATGTGTTTCTGGAAGATCTGCCAGGGATTCCCCGGAACGTGATGTCAACTTCGCCATAGAGTTGATCCCTGGAGCTGCCCCGGTATCGCGTCAACCGTACCGGATGTCACCTGCCGAGCTAAAGGAGTTGAAGACGCAACTGATGGAGCTATTAGAAAAGGGGTTCATCAGACCAAGTACTTCCCCATGGGGAGCGCCTGTGCTGTTCGTCAAGAAGAAGGATGGATCGATGAGGCTCTGCATCGACTATCGACAACTCAACCAGCTCACCATCAAGAACAAATACCCACTGCCTAGGGTCGATGAACTATTCGACCAAATATCTGGAGCTCAATACTTCTCTAAGATCGATCTTCGATCTGGCTATCATCAAATGAGGATCAAGGATGACGATATCTTCAAGACGGCTTTCAGGAGCAGGTATGGGCACTATGAATTCGTTGTTATGCCTTTTGGTCTAACCAATGCTCCTGCAGCCTTTATGCAACTCATGAACAAATATATCGGCCACCTTGACAAGTTCGTGGTCGTCTTCATCGACGACATCCTCATTTATTCAAAGACCAAAGAAGAGCATGAAGAACACCTGAAGATTTCACTGCAAGTCTTGCGAGACAACAGACTATACGCAAAGCTTAGCAAGTGTGAATTCTGGCTCGAAGAAGTATCCTTCTTGGGCCATGTCATCTCTAAAGACGGCATCTCCGTTGATCCCTCCAAAGTCGAAGCTGTACTCAACTGGGAGAGACCAACCAATGTCACAGAAATCAGAAGTTTCTTGGGGCTGGCTGGCTATTACAGGCGGTTCATCAAGGACTTCTCAAAGATCGTCGTTCCTCTCACGCGTCTGACACGAAAGGAGAATCCATACTCCTGGAGTAAAGAGTGTGAGAAAAGTTTCCAAACTCTCAAAGACTGCCTTACCTCAGCACCTGTTCTTGCTCTGCCAATAGAGGGAGAAGGGTTCTCTGTCTACACCGATGCCTCAGGAATCGGGCTAGGTTGTGTACTAATGCAAAAGGAGAAGGTCATTGCCTATTCTTCAAGACAACTGAAGACACATGAAGTCAACTACCCTGTGCATGATCTGGAGTTGGCGGCCGTGGTCTTCGCCCTAAAGATCTGGAGACACTACTTGTATGGAGAGAAGTTCACTGTCTACTCAGACCATAAAAGTCTGAAGTACTTGTTCTCCCAGAAAGAACTCAACATGAGACAAAGAAGATGGCTAGAATATCTGAAAGATTTCGACTTCAACATCCAATACCATCCAGGCAAGGGAAATGTCGTGGCTGATGCTCTTAGTAGAAAGCCAATGGCGTCTGTCTCAAGTCTAGTCCTTGGCGAGATGCAACTACTAGAACAATTCGCAAGGTTAGACTTAAATATTGAACATAGAGATGATCGAGTCTTGGTTGCCAATATCAAGATTCAATCTGATCTGCTAGAGGAGATCAAAGCTCAACAAGACGATGATCCATTCTTAGTTCGCGTCAAAGAAACTCTACTGAAACCAGACTTTGCAATGACTGAAGACGGAAGGCTTGTCTTTCAAGGAAGGACATGTGTTCCCGACAATGAAGAACTAAAGAGAAGACTAATGGATGAAGCTCACAAGACAAAGTATACTATTCATCCAGGAGGTACCAAAATGTACCAAGATATGAAAGAACGTTTTGGTGGCCGAACATGAAAAGAGAGGTAGCTGAACATGCCGCTCACTGCCTTACTTGCCAACAAGTAAAAGCGGAACACCTGCGCCCTGCTGGTGTACTCAGACCGCTAGATATTCCGGAATGGAAATGGGAAAGCATTGGCATGGATTTCATCATGGGGTTACCCAAGACTCGTGGTGGACTCGATGCAATATGGGTCATTGTTGACCGGCTAACCAAATCTGCCCACTTCCTAGCCATAAAAAGTAAGTGGTCAGTGGAGGTACTAGCTGCCTTATATATCAAGGAGATTGTAAGACTACATGGCATTCCATCATCTATTGTTTCGGATCGAGATCCGAGATTTACATCTCATTTTTGGAAAGGACTGCAAGGTGCATTGGGTACTAAACTCAACTTTAGTACCGCGTTCCATCCACAAACTGATGGGCAAACTGAAAGAACCAACCAGATAGTGGAAGACATGTTGAGAGCTTGCACTATAGACTTCCAAGGATATTGGAACGAACATCTATCTCTTATTGAGTTCGCCTATAACAACAGTTACCAGGCAAGTATCAAGATGGCACCGTTCGAAGCACTCTACGGAAGGAATTGTAGATCTCCTGCATGCTGGAATGAGGTTGGAGAACAGCAATGGCTAGGCCCAGACATGGTGCAACGTACCCGAAGGACATACAAGTGATTAGAGACCGACTTAAGACTGCTCAGTCCAGAAAAAAGAGCTATGCCGACAAAAGAAGGCGGGACTTAGAATTTCAAGTCGGTGATCATGTGTTCTTAAAGGTGTCACCTACACGTGGCATCCAAAGATTTGAGTGAAAGGAAAGCTCAGTCCTAGATTCATTGGTCCTTTTGAAGTACTCGAAAGGATTGGTGAGGTTGCATACCGACTGGCATTGCCACCGGATCTGGCATGTGTACACAATGTGTTCCATGTCTCCATGCTCAGGAAGTATGTCTATGACCCTACCCACATCATTCGCCACGAGAAGCTGGTGCTGAACAAAGATGTGACGTACGAAGAGAAGCCAGTCAAGATACTGGAACGGAAGGTTCAACAGCTCAGGAACCGTCCCATCCACGTGGTTAAAGTCTTATGGAATAACCGCGGAGTGGAAGAAGCCACATGGGAACCGGAAGGAGTCATCAGACGGAATTACCCCGATCTTTTCGGTAAGACAATTCCTCCCTTATGATCATATGAATTTGGGGACCAAATTCTTTTTAAGAGGGGGAGGATGTAGTAACCCGATTTTTTCGAGAAATTTAAAAATTTAAAAAAATACATAATATTAAAATCTTGATAATTGGAAAATCAAATAAAAGAAAACTAATTAATTAGAAAATCAAAGAAAAGAGAATTAAATAAAACTCATCAAATGAACATAAGTAATGGGCTTTATTAAATAGGCCCATTAGAAAGTAGTGGGCTAAAATAGAGGTTTTAAAAAGGGGAATAATAGAAAAATATCCAAAATTTGTAACTAAAATATTACTTAAATCAAAGAGGGTATTTAATGCATTTAAATAAGTGGTTTGAGTTGGATTTGGAATCCTAAACCTACCTAAATGCTTGGCCACAAATCCCTCTCTCTCAACCCAATTAGGAGATCTCTTGCTTTAAATGGGAGAGGAAAATAGGAAACTCGGAATTAAATAGGAATTTGACTAAACTAGGAAAGGGAAAGAGAGAAGCTTAAATACTCTCTTAAACCTCTCATGGCCGGCCCTAGCTCGTGCCAAGAGGTTGTTGGACCAAGAATAAAGGCCAAGAGGAGGAGAATTCGTGGAGAAGAGGGATCTTTAAGTTCTTCCCCGAGTTCTTCAAGTCTTGCCCTAGAGAAGAGAAACGACTAAGGTAGGCATTCACGAGCATAAACCATGAAAATTTTTCTGTAGGATGTCTCATCTGTCAGGAAGAAAAGCCCTTTGGTTTCATATTTTCCATCGAGCAAATCTCTAGTTCTAAATTTTCAAAGTTCGGTGAACTTCATGACCCCGAACCCTCTTCTTAAATTCATATTCATGTATACTCGTCCTCATGCCATGATATTTTTACTGTAAGGACTGACGGATGTTAGGCTTCTTTAGCCTCTGAAAGCCCTAAATTCCATCCACCATGTCTTGCGAATTAAATCTTGCATCTCAACTGTTTCTAGTATTCTATCCTCCATGTTTGATCTGATTAAACCATGTCGAAACCATGACTGTTACCAATTCCTAATTACTGGGAATACTATTGCATGTCTGGATTCGTTTGCAACTTGTTTCATGATTTTTCGTCACTTGTACAATTAGTTCTATATTTTTGAATCCCTCGGTGTGTAAGAAGGAAAACTCTTGGACCGCAATCCAAGACATGTCTGCTTCCTGTCGGACTCAGGCACAGACCACCAGAACGCGACGGCCGATAGGCCGCGTTCAGTGGTCTGGTTGCGACAGTCTACAGTCGCGTCCTGAACGCGACAGGCATCGCCGTCGCGATCACTGTGCCTGGCCTGACGACTCGTCGCGACCCATACATACCCTGTCGCGTTCTGACTACCTGTCATGACCGACCCGTCGCGATCCATCTAAACACCTGTCACGATCTACCCTGTACCCGTCGAGCCTTACTGGGCTGCGTCGCGTTCACAGAATTTTGCAGAGAAAAACCCCTGATTTGAAATGCTCTAATTGTCTATTGTGCTTATACCCTTTAATCCCAGTTATACCTGCAGTAATTTCACTTAATATACATTGAACATTTCTATGTGATTTAAAATACATACACACGACTAATTTCCATCTATGATTTCATGTCACATGCACACACTTTGAAACCACCCAAATATGCCTATGGGCGTGAACATGTTACATAATATATCAGGTAATTTATGAAATTAATTGCCTCACGCTTAAATTTCTACGTGTGTACGTTTTCCCGCGATGTTTTGGAACACCTATCTTGACGCTCCACTGTTCTAGAACTCCTCTAGAACGTCGAGCACTGTTTCTATATATACACACTCTCTTGACTTGGACGAACTCTCCGTCGGATATTCCTTCTGCCGGACTAGTGAGTCTTGTTGCCCTTACAAGAGTCTCCTTAGACCATGGTGTCCCATCCCACATGGTCGACGAGCCGGTTGTACCCTACACCCTATGATACCCCTTTAGGGATCGATATGATCCAAACGGCTATTAGAAGCTCGCTCTTATCTTGAATCACATCGGACCTCTGACCTGTGCTTAACATGGCAGTGGTAGGGTCGTGAATTCCACCTGACTGCCAACACCGAGTGCGCGTGTTGTGCAACTGTTACTATCGCTGTTTACTCGACATGTTACGTGCAATGTCCACTAGCTCTCGTCTATACTCTCCTCGCTCATCTATTCACATTCACTCTGCTATCTCGTCTATTCATCTAGTGCTCTTATCTAATCTTGGTACTCTATATTGGCCATTGACTGATTGTCTAAGATAAACAATATAACCAATGCCAGCGCAATGGGGTCCGATCTGGTCCTGGGAGAGCACTGAAAGTGCCATTTGCCCATGGGAGTTAAATGATCAGGATGTTGGCATTACATCCAAGTGCCATACTATCTAGATTAATCTAATGACAATCAAAAGTGCTATATTCTCTCGTTGTCTATTGACAACAAAAGTGCTATGCTATACTCGTTGTGCTATTGCTATACTTTGTGCTATTGTGCTATGGCCATCTACTATTCGTGCTATAATTGACGTTCGTGCTATATTGGAATGTTGTGCTATTCGTTCACGTGCTATCCTGCTCTTTTGCTGACTCTCTCGCTCTATCATTAGTTACTCTGCCTTTTAACACATTAATCATTTAAAGCCTACTTGACTATTGAGATTTAAGTCCTACTGGGCGTTATCGCTCACCCTGCGTTATTGTCGTTGTGTTCTCAGGTGAGACGAGGATGAACTATACACCCAAGAGACGGGAACGACCAGGAGTGACGTCACGAGTGCCTAGCGTCCTGTACTGATAGAGTACTAGTTTAGTCCTTTGCTTATTTCAATGTAATTGGGCCCAATAGATTGGCTCTGATATAGTGGTTGTAACTAGATATTTGAAAGATTATTAATGAATGAATTTGTTTTAGTATTTATTCTTGTTCAATGGTTTGATGTCTAGTCCTCGCTCTATACCTGTTACTTGCAACCGTCTCGCGTTCCGATATTCGCGTCGGGGGTGGACACCCTACTCCCACAGGCGAAGGCGAGGAGGAGGTTTCGTTAGTCTTCCAGTTTCAGCGCGCGCGCAGCGGTGTTGGGCCAGCGCCTCCAGCGGTGAGTTCTTCCTCAGTTGTACTAGTTTACCTCGGGGTATGCCCAGGCTCCTATACTTTATTGTACTTTTGTTGAAATTTGACTATGTAAATCTTGTACATTATATATGAAATAGTGAATCACATATGTGATCAAGTGTGTTCCTTTCTGTTTTTCACGGACTCGTGTGTGGTATCCCTTGCGAGGCTACGGCCCGTTCGCGGGAGGCGGACTCGGTTCAAGTTCGTTAATAGTTTAACGGACTTGAACGAGGCATTCCGTCACAGGACATCTTTTAGCCAAAATCATCTGGAGGCTGTTTGGGCACATGCTTCCCTTTATAGAACACTATTGGCTGTCCTTCAGCATGGTAAGCCACAAAAGAATTTTAGAGGCTCTAGTGTGTGGACCTCCTGTGGGATTGCTGTTTGTATATGATTTAATGGCAGTGGTATGCTAGCTTCTATTACTTGGCTGATGGCATTAGTTTCAAGCTTAACAATGGGCTATGCAGCTTAATGGCCTTCGCTCAGGATCCTCAACTGCATGCTGAGCTTAATGTCATCGTTGTTTCTTTTATTGACGGTGAATTTTCCTTTCTTTTTGGAGATGCCCCCACTATTTCTTTGCCTTTGTTTGCCTTGTTAAGGGGGCATCATTTTGTTGAAACCTTGCATGGTTGTGGTGGAGGGAGGATTGCGACATTGTCGCCCATTTCCTGCTCTCGTTCTTTTTCTAGAGGAAGTTGTTCAGCTCCGAGGGGTACCAAACCTTTTGCCCCTTCTAATGGTGTTTGAGATGGTTTCTCATTGATTGCCACTGCGAGCATTGGCTTATTTATTTCAACAGTAGATTCTCCTCTTCTCATTCTTCTTTTGATTTTTTGATTTTCCTTCGCAAGACTACCAATTCTTGGAGGATTGTTTCTTTTGCTATATTTCTTAGGTGGAGTGATGCTACTGAGGTATGGCTTTCTAGGTCATCCTTCTTTGGAGTTTCTTAAGGGCTGGCCTCTGTTTGTATTCACCAGGGTCCAGCTAGCTCTTCTTGCTCATGGTGGAATGTTGCCTGAATAGCACCTTCCACTACCTCCTCGGGGAGTGATATGCAGCGACTTTGGACAGCTCATCTAGCTATCCTGCCTGCGCCATTTGTGCTTGGCCTTCATTAGGGCCTAGCCTGGGCCATAACATGGATCATGTTAGTAGAGAATGTGATTTTGGTTGTTGGGGTGGCTTTGGTGGGTTACCATGTGTTCCCCATATCTATAATCCTGCTTGGATTAGCTTTTCTACTCGATTTTGAACAGATAGCAATTTTCTAGAGCGTGACCCAGCACACGATGATATGGGCAATAATTGGGCTTGTCCACCATTCTGCTTCTTCTGGGCGCTTGGGCTCTGGGAGTGTCATGAGATTCTCTGGAGACATGTCAAACAACTCTTGTGTGCTCCCTGGTAAATGAATAAGGAGGTTGAGCCTTTCACTTAGGGTGGGGGCTGATCTCCTTTCTTCTTTCTTTGAATTGAAGAGGCAGGGGTATCTCCCTTGCCCCCAGCTTTCCCCAGGGCTGCCGAAAAGTCCACGGTATTTACTTCTCGTAACTTGGTGTTTTTGTCTTTAGGAGGTTACCCCTTCCATATGAAGCAGTGGGATTTTCGGCAAAGAGATTTCTATCTCGCCATTGTGTTGTTGAGATGTCAAATGTCCGGATATTGGCCCCTAGGATATTTTCCTTGATTTCTGGCTTCAGACTTCTTTGACATAGTCTCATCGCATCTTCATGTGCTGGTGGTTGCTCACATTTCATGCTCATGTCACACCATCTTTTGTGAAGTCCAGAGCAGACTCATTTTATTTTGTTTTAAGGATATGAGTTCTGCTAAAGTGACTCTTCTTTCTGTCACTCTGAAGCGTTCAAAGAATTCCTTTGTATATCTTCCCAACCAACTATTGAGTTGGGCTTCAGTCTGGCATACATTGAAAGGCTGGCTCTGTAAGGGATGTTAAAAATACCTAAGAGGTATGACTTTCAGTTGCCAGTTCTCCCGTTGCTCAGGTAATGAGCTAGATGTCATGAGTGACCTGTCTCCATTGAATTTTGAGAATTTAGGGACCTTAGGTGTTCTGCTGGGAGCTTTTGAAGAGATGGTGTACAGGGTATGGTACCCTATATAGGTCATAGGTAGTGGACCCCTTGCTTGCTCAGCCATCTTTGCTTCAATTATTTGCTCAATCATGGCCCTCTGAGAGAAATGTTTCTTCAAATGAGGTATTTATCTGCGGTGCATCATGCCCCTTTATGTTATATGTATCTCTTGGGTTTCTTCATGGCTTGAATTTGGATTTCCATCGGCTATTCGGCCAGAGATTCTGTGCATAGAGTATTGGCGGCAAATTCCCAAGACTGGTGCCGTTGTGGGCAATGTAGCCTGTTGAGGTTGCAGCAACTGTGGTGATGCTGTTGGCTGTGTGGTTGTGGGGGTAGAGTCATCCCCAACTTTGCATAAGGCTTTCGAGCAGTGCTCTCAACCTTTGATTCTTGTATTACCATTTCTAGGATTTTGCGATGAGGTTGCCCCCATGTGTACCCCTTCAGGAAATTGTCTTGTTCTGGCAGTATAGTGGGGTTGGAGGTGCCAACAACATCTGTAGCTACCACATCGTCATCAAGAGATAGGAATCTACCTCGTTATGATTCTTTCCAACAGAGACATGCCTGAGCCCTAGTTGTTATTCCATGACGTATCCCAATATTAGATTTTCAGGTATGTCATCAGCCGGGGGCAAATGTTGATGTTGGAAGCATAGAAAGTATACACTCGCATACCTTCCTCGGTGATCTGCACGTTCTTCTTTTCTTTGCCTAGGGCGTACAGTAGCACCCATGCGTTGGAAAAATGATCTTCTAGGGATATTATCATCCCTTGTATTCTTCAGACTTGGAAATTTTGCCCGTTTCGGGCTGGCTTGTCTTCTTTCTTGATATACCCTTTCCTTTTAGATCCTCTTTGCAGATCAACCGGCAAAGAAGGGGTGATTCTTGGTCGAGACTCTGGGAAAGTTCCTTTTGTCTGTTTGGGACACTTCTTTTTTTGAAGGTTTGCCACTTGTTGGGTCTGCTTCATGACCGCTCTTGCATTTTCCGCCCTACAAAAGATTCTAGGGCTCTGTCCTTTGGAGTTCTTGGGCTTTTTCTTTAGTGACCCACACTGTTTAACCGAGGCGGGGTATATATATCCTCTTTTTCAACATTGGCTTTGTATTTTTTGAAGCTAGCTTTGTCAAATTGATTGTTCTTAGTTTCAGCTTTCATCATTGCTTTCACATTTTTCACTTTGAAACTTGGTTGTCTTGCCGTACTTTAGGCCGTATGCCGAAACTGTTCTTTACGGTACAACAGCTACATGCCGCTCCGGGTACCATCAGGGTCTCACTCCCGTCCAGGCAGATTCGGAGATCACCAACTAGGACAGTGTTGCCAGAACTTGAAATGCCACGTGTCGTGGGCTTTCTTAGGCTTGCGTCTTTTGTTCTTTCCAGTAGTTGAAATGTTGGTGAAGTTGATAGCATAGGTTGTGAACATTTGTATCAAGTTAGCCTCATAAGTTTGAGGCTCTTCTTTTGCTTTGTTTTGTTTCGTGAGTCTTGGCAGCAGTAGATTGAGTCTTAGCAACAATAGATTCCACAGCTGGTATCACGCCAAGGAAGTATGGAGACTCCACCATGGAGGGAAATCTCCAAACTTGGTTGGTGTAGTGAGGTAGCTGTTCTTATGTGGTCTTGGACCACAAGTGGGCCGAAGAACACACCTAGAGTGTGGGTTACAGCCGCCATTGTAGAGTTATGACCTGCACAAAAATTATATGTGAGTACATCTTTTTGTTAGGGTGTTCTCTGATGAGAGATGAAGGGAAGGGAGGTCCCAGTGGAGTCGCCATCTCTTTGAGAACCATTTTTACAACTTTTTAAAATTTAATTTATCTTTGAAATTGATTATTTGATTTTATTTATTCACATGGGACATGGTCTTATTTAGTTCATTTGACCTCCCCCATTAACCTCAATTAGTGTTAATTATATCAGCACAAAGGCTGAACACCCTTGATTAACCATCAGACAATCCCTTTGAATTAAAGAGGCGTGACTCACAATTGAATGAAAATGAATGTACATGAAAGAAAATAAAATTGCAAGCATGCAATCTGTGTTTGGGTTTTAGTTTTTTTATATTTATTAATTTTTATTGATTTTCAAATTCATTTTCTCATTTTAGATATTTTTAAAATCATTGATTTCATTTATTTAATTATTTTCATCATTTATTTATTTAAATTATGATTATGGGATTAATTAATGTTTTCATTTATTTATTGATTTAAAGTGATATTAACTTAAGGTGGATCAAAAATGACTTGAAACATAACTTGTTTGTTATTTTAGTTATGGTAAATTAAACAACAATGTTGTGAAATATTTACTAAGGTTTGTAAAAATATTTGTTAATTTGATTAAGAAAATCTAGTGTGAAGAGTATGAACTAAACGTGACACTACATGCAATATTCATATAGTGTATGATTAAATGAGTGAAATTAGTCCAATAGGCCCATTAAACATCACATGTAAAAATATCACAGGTCGGCCCATTAACCATCATTAGGCCCATTAAGCATCATGGTAATTTAATACATCATGAATAGAGAGATACAAGTCAGCCCCAATAAGTAATTTGTGGCCCAATAAGAAATTTGGCCCAATAAGAGAAGCCCCAATAGACATTGCTTAAGACTTGAGAAAATAAAATTGTGCCTTACACAATATTTTTAGAGCTGTTTTACAGACCCTTCTCTCAAATCGTCTGCAGTCTTTCTCAGAGTCTTACTCTGTGTTCAAAAACTCCAAAAAAATCTTTTCCCATAACCTGGGGCGCCCCCTCCTTATATAGTGGAAGGAGGAGAGACCATCACCGGTTTGAGGAGGTTTGGGCCGTAATTTTACGTTTTAGCCCCTGACAATTTCTTTCTTCTTTCTTTCTTCCCTTTCCTTTCTTGGTTCGGATCCCTCCGGGTTGGCTTCTGCGACAGGAGGAAGAGGAGGCACGCGGCCTCCTTCCACTCCTCCCTTCCTGCTCGACGGCGACCCAGACAGCAGGGCGGCGACGGCGGCTGTGGCTGGCGACGGCGGCGGCGTACCAGGGCGGCGACGGCGGCGCACCAGGGTGGCAGAGGCCCTCGGCAGCGGGGGCGAGCAGCGGCAAGGGCTGCGGCGGCGGCCACCCCAGGCAGGGGCGACGGCGGCAGCAGCAGGGGCGGCGGCGACAGCAGCAGGGCTAGCAGTGGCGGCGCCCCCTCCTTTCCTGCCGCTTCTTCTCCCTCTCGCCGTGGGAGGGCCAGGCAACGGCTAGGGACAGAGGTGAGTCCCCCCTCTTCTCTTCTATTTTTTGTTTGTTTGTTCTCTCTTTTTTTTTTGTTTCTTCCTTATGGAATTTATGCTGTTTGATTATTTTCTGTCATAAATTATCTTGGTAGATTATTGCAATGCCACTACTTCTATTTTTCCTTCTTTTATCACATTAGGATTGTTTTTGTTTTCTATCATCATATACACCTTTAAATAAAAAATCCATATGCCAAGAATGCTGGCCATGTGCATACAAACTGGCCACAATAGGTGCCTAGGTGTGGTGCCTAAGGACCCAAGCATGCCTTGGGTCATCTTGGTGTTGACATCTATGCTATAAAGCCTTTGGACTAGTTTTCTTCTTCTATCCTTCTTATTTAGTTGTGTTTGGAAAATTGTCCAGGGAAAACATTTGCTTTTGAACATGTTGACCAGAATTCTGGTCGTGGCCTAACGTTTAGTCGCTTATAGTGGTAGCCTGCAGGATATTCATGTTTAATTTCAGTACCTATTGACATTCTAAGCATATATGGGTTGAGATGTAATAGATAATTTCTTAGGGATGGTAATTAAGGGGGAATAATTTCCTTGGAATGGTAA